>JAQIWD010001016.1:0-14920 GCA_034694825.1 Anurida granaria
ACAATTTCGAATGACTAAAAAGTCCAATTTGAGCAACATGGCTCGGGCTTAGTCGGAGCTGCATTGGTAGGTTTTATGAAAGGGGGTTAGAATTTAATATGCATGAATCACCGGAATGAATGCCCATCTCTATTTATGAATTAAGGGAAAGTTTTACTACAAATTATTTCTGCGCATGCGTCTGCACCTTGTAGTACTACGATTTACGCACGTAGTATTACGCCCAGGGTCATCGACCTACTCTTGCCTATGAATGAACGTTGGGCGGGCGTCGTCAATGAATGTCAGTGGGTCAGAATGAGCGCGGAAATTCAAATTTTGAATTCAAAAAGTTACAAATTACGAAGCTAATTTATAATTCAAATTTAATAAATTCTCGCCTCCATTATTTTTCATTTCAATTGTTCCAAGACAGTTATGGAATTTTTGGCATCCTCTCATCGTATTCCCAATTCATCTGAACTCATTCAGTAAGCCGCGTAGTTCATAAGTCTCCCTCAACCCCGTGTTTAGTTGTTTACATCAAAAAGTTTCTACTGGATTAATCGGAATTTGTGATCCAACTACACATTAGACGCTAAGGTTTGATCTCCTAACTATGATCCTGCGAAGCATCCGACTGACTGGCAACTCCTACTACACTCAACGTCTTCCATTGTACGCCAATTGCTACCGAACCCATACCTGCAGAAGTTATGGAAAGATTGCCAAAATCCAGCAACAACAACTTGAGGAGACACGACGCAAAGATATCGCTGACACTGAGAATGGTGTGCACCGGAATCCTGCAAATATTCAGATGATATCAGACGAACTATTCAAACAAGTTTTTATAAACACATCCCGGAGAAGGGACTATCCAGAGGAATTAATTGACAAGGTCAGGAAGCATCTCAGTTCCTATTCTCTCTGGAATCAAAAAGTTCCAGGTGTTCCGTCTGTCAACCTCCCGATCCCAGCCCTTGAAGGAAACTCCATCGAGGAACACTTTAAGAACATTGCCAATAAGCAGACGCAGGGTTACAGGAAATTAATCACGGAGATCACAGAAGCCCCAATTCCGGAATTCCCAAAGGAATGGGTTCTAAAGGAAGGTTGGACGAAGTACACGAAAGGTGGACCGACAACCGTTCCCTATCCGGAAGAAGACGCTTACGTATTTGATGTTGAAGTTTGCATTTCCAATGGACACTTTCCGACTATCGCTTGTGCTGTTTCTAGTCAAGCCTGGTTAGTTTTCTTCAAAAGAAATTAACTGAATTTTTTCATGGACGAAAGGTTGATATCCTCAATGACAGGTATTCTTGGTGCTCCCCAGCGCTTTTACGTGGTGCCGACAGAGACAAGAGCGAGAAAATAGGAGTGGACGATTTGATTCCATTCGAGACGGCAATGGGTGGGTAGTGATATGTCAGCAGTTTTAAAAAGATATCTGGGCATAATATTGGTATTGGAATCGTTTCAGGTGAACGGATACCAAAGGGCGGAAACTGGAGGGAGAAACTTATCATTGGTCACAACGTGAGTTACGATCGGGCACGAATTAAAGAACAGTACTTTCTTGAGGTAACTTCCGAATTCCCATACGCATTAACCAGGGAGACCAAGTGAAAATTGGTAACTTTTTGAGCATTCCAGGAGACAAAGTTGCGATTCATGGACACAATGTCATTGCATATCGCTGTTAGTGGGATAACAAGTTTCCAGAGAGCGCTGAAGATGACAATGAAGAATGGGCTGGAGGATATGCCTTCAAAGAAACGAGAAGATCTTATGATTGCTGGATCCCTGGAGTGGAATGACATCAGCTCTCTCAACAATTTACGAGACGTTTACAAGGTAAGGAGTCCCAGGATATTGAATTTCGTCGAATTAATGGATTTCCAATGATTTTGCTGTTTGCCATTTGTTTTAGCTTTATTGCAATGGGAAAGTACTGGACAAGGAAACACGTTCCTTGTTTGTGCATGGAAATATCCCGGAGATCCTAGCCAATTTCCAAACTGTGATGTCATACTGTGCCAAAGATGTGCAAGCGACTCATGAAGTATTTGTAAATTTGATGCCATCTTACTACGAAAGGTTGGTAAACTGTATGGACTGTTTTCAATTGCTTGCTGAAGTGTTCATTCAATCCTTGTATGAATTACAGATTTCCTCATCCGGTGACTCTATCTGGGATGCTAGAAATGGGGATGGCGTACTTGCCAATTAATTCCAACTGGTCCAAGTATATCAATCACTCAGAGGAAACTTATCAGAATCTCCAAACTGAAATGAAATCGGTTTTGATTGAAAAGGCGAATGATGCTCTAACATTGCTAGACGATGAAAAGTAAGTCGAGCCCTGATCACCTTTTAAGACTGGAACTGACGCTGATAATAATTAATTCTAATTTGTTTGACTGGATTTTGGTAGTTACAAAGAGGATCCTTGGTTGTGGGATATGGATTGGAAGGTGTCCAAAGTTCGGAAGAAGAAGACTTCAGCTAATACTACTGAGTCAGATCCACCTAGACATCCTGCTTGGTACAAAAAACTATTTTACAAGGTACAATTTTTTTTTCAATTGTTCCTAGAATCAGAAACGTTCAGCCAATTTTGACTTTTTACGCAAGTTAATGCGAATTTGAAATTGTTTTGCTAGAAAACCGAGGAGGATTACATGCCTGGTCCCAGTAAAATCAGCACTTCCTTGCGAATTTCTCCGAAGCTCCTCCGCTTGTGTTGGTTTGGATTCCCATTGCATTATTCCAAAAAGGGTGGGTGGGGCTACCTCACAAAGAAAAGTGAGCAAGATACTGTGACAGCGAGTGACAAAGGACGCAGCTACTACGAGGCCGTTGACTGTACACCTGCGACTGTTGACAACCTGGAATCCCGTGCAGACGACGAAGAGGAGCTGGATACCTCTGCAAAATTTCCATACGAGTAAAGCTTAAGGCGTAGTCAATTCCCAGGCTTTTCACCATGACTTAGCTGAGTTTGAATCCTTCTATGTTCCAGGGAGTGGCTCAAGATATGGGAAAAGAGTCGAGCAAACCTCGCGAGAAGAATCAAGGAGTCGGACGCCGCAACCAATACGCTGCTGATGGAAGGTCAATTACGTTCCAACGGGGAGGAAGTGGCCCAAGAACTCAAGGACTTTCTAAAAGGACTTGACGCAGTTTCCACCATAGGCCTGTGAATTTCTCTTAAATTCAATCAAACCTGAATGCTTATGCCGAAATGCATTAGGATTAACCTGCTCTGTTTTAATTTTCAGCCGAAGTGGGAAAGGAAAGAAAGGAAATGGATCCTTCCCTCGGAGTTTAGCTGGAGCCTCACCACATCCAAAATGTGAGTTCATTCCACTACCGCACAAGGTAATTTTATAGATCTAGTAGGTTCCTTTTGATGATCTTTGACAGGTTAAATTGACAGAATTTTGGTTTTTAATATAAATATAGGATGGTGACAATTGCCGAGTGGGAAATCCATTAGCCAAGGATTTCTTGAACAAAATTGAAGAAGGGACACTTTCTAGCCTCACGGGAGATGACGTCGCGAATAAAGTTGTACGGTAAAGTAGTCTGGATTTCTCCAAATCGCATTTGACATTACATGAAATATTCTTCATGGTCCCGCTAATAGGTTGAGCAAGATGATTTCTTATTGGAGGAACAATCGAGATAGGATAATGGGACAAATCACCGTTTGGCTGAAAGATGACGAGATTCCATTCGACCGGGAGCCTGACTTTGAGTACGGAGCCATTTTACCACAGGTTAGAAAACAAGAAAATGACAGAAAATTTTAAGCACCTCACAATCAAATCTAATCCCGTCATATCCAAGTTTTATGAATCGTTCTTTAAAGTTTTGTATGGGGGCAAGCGTAAATCATTCCTACATTTTTGTTGTCAAATTGTAGTTTTTAAATTCAACAATGCAACAACGCTGATTTCAAATGTCATAATTTAAGATTCCTTTGTTCCCTGAATTGTTCTGATTGAAGGTTTCCGTTGTTGGGACACTGACGCGACGCGGAGTTGAGCGGACTTGGATGACTGCCTCAAACGCTTATGCGGATCGAGTCGGTTCAGAGCTGAAGGGAATGATTCAAGCTCCGCCTGGGTACAACTTTGTGGGGGCTGACGTAGATTCCCAGGAACTTTGGATCGCTTCTGTGATTGGTGACGCTGACTATGCACGATTTCATGGATCCACGGCGTTGGGATGGATGGTTCTGCAGGTAAGTTACTATTTCTGGACCTGCTATAATTAATTAATTTTTGACATGCGATGCGAGAATGAGACTTTAATCCTGGAGTGTCAATTTCTAGGGGACCAAGAATGCCGGAACGGACCTGCATTCCAAGACAGCTTCACTAATTGGGATTGATCGTGACAAGGCCAAAGTTTTAAATTACGGTCGTATTTATGGTGCTGGAGTTACATACGCTGAGCGATTACTGCGGCAATTTAATCCTCAATTGACAACTACAGAGGCACGAGTCAAGGCAAAGGCAATGTACAAAATGACAAAGGTAATTGGAAATCTTTAGAATCTTCTAAACCATGGCAGACGCAAAACCTAAAGTAACGTATTGATACATTTTGATTTTCTTGTTCATTTCATTACATGGCGTTTAAATTCTTGTGCACAGGGTCAGCGCAAGTATTTACTAAACGACGAAGGGCTGGAGCTTATGGAATCTCTACCTCAACTTGCCAGGAAAACGGGCCCTTTGACACGGGATGAATTATACGATCTCATCAATCACCTCGAGCATCGTCCCATTGTGAGTTCTAACCCGGAAAACGAAATCCCTACCATGAGATTGCTCTTAGAAATTCATTTTGCCTCTAGGATTACATGGACTTGGTCAAGAAGGTTGTGTGGGATGAAGGAACTGAATCCGCGATGTTCAATCGCCTGGAAGAAATTGCTCAAATGGATTGCCCTGCGACACCTCTTCTAGGATGTTACATCAGCCGCTCCCTCGTCCCTTCTGTAGTTCACCAAGATGTAAGTCTGACCTCTCATCCAAACGTTCCAGGCAATGTTTGCTTGATATCCTTTGACTTCCCTTGCAGTTTATGACGAGTCGGGTAAATTGGGTGGTTCAGAGCTCCGCTGTTGACTACTTACACCTCATGCTAACGTCAATGCGCTGGTTGTTGGGTAAGTATAACATCAATGGCCGGTTCAGCATCAGCGTCCACGACGAGGTATAGATGACAAAATCGGCTGAAACCTTTAAGTTAAAATCGTATTTGACCCATGCGACCTTTGCAGGTGCGGTACTTGGTCAAATCGGAAGATAAATACAAAGCGACTCTTGCCTTGCAAGTGACGAACCTCCTGACTCGATGTCTTTGTTCTCACTCACTCGGAATGGATGATCTCCCGGAGGTTAGTGCATTTTTAAATCGTAAAGGGTTGGGGGATGCTATGATGGTCGTATTCCCTTTTCAGGCGGTGGCCTTCTTCAGTAGTGTGGACATCGATACGGTGTTACGAAAAGAGGTCACGGATGACTGTCTAACCCCGTCCAACCCAACCGGACTCTCCAAATATTACAATATCCCAAGGGGAGAGAGTCTTACCGTCTACGACCTCGGGAGTAAAATGGACCTGGACAAGTATTTGTCTTCCCCATGAATAAAATTTGTATTCTTTATTACGTATCAAGTAGTTTAGTTACTAAAATTAAAAGTGGCACAAAGATATATTCGATACTTATCTACACGCAGTTTTGTTATTGCGAAATAAATTAGAAATGGCATTTAATCTTTCTTAGGTGGATTGTCGGATTTTGGATCTCCTCCCCCTTCTTTCCGGTACGTGGAGGATTGGAAGAAGGAGACTAAAATGTAATTTTTGTTTCAGAGACCAGTGATCCCATGAACTTTAACTTTCATTGGCGGGTAGAGGCGCTTCGTTTCATACAAAATGGAAAACATATTGTCCAGGATCTGTCTGTATTCGGGGATTGTCTTGGATTTGGCCGTGGTGGTGGACGTATTATCTGGATTTGTACTTTCTCTGCTGCTGGATTCTTGAATCACTTTCATGGGGACGCTCCTGGAAGCATCCTGGAAAAATCAAGGAGAACCGTCACCCAGATCCTTCCCAGGGTCACCAACATATATAGAGAGACGCAAACTTACTAGGAATTCTAGCAACTACTATTTATACACGAAGCGGCGGACGGTAATTTATGAAGTCTTGAGTTTGGAAAGTATGGAGAATTGGTTTTGAAATCGGTGTTAGGAAAAATAGATGAAGGTCTAATAGTAGGCGGAGAGCATGTTGACTTGGAGGGGCTAGAATAGCTCCTAGGTAGAATTGTGGTAAGGATGAACCAGAAGATTAGTCTTGTGGTTTGCCATAAAACTTGCACAGTTCCCAAAACCACCATTACTAAATACACCAACCACCATAACTAGAAAGAGAAAGAGATTCTAGTGAGCATTGAGCACGTGCACAAGGAATAAGTTTTTGAAAAAGTGGCTTACCTTTGACCTATTCTTGACGCCTACAGTGACTGCTGCAGAGTCACAGAGAACGTTCTCATCGAAATGGTTCCTGGGAAAGTTGTGCTGGTCATCAGGTATTTTCTCTGGTAATTTTAACTTTCTTCGGGGGAATGAGGCTGAGGGGGATTTGATGGGACTTGAATGATCATCTCCAAAAATCTTTTCATACTTTTCAATCCCAATGTCCTTGACCATGGAGGTCTCTTCATCCTCACTTCCCCCGTACGCACCAATCCTCTTCATTTGCTTCCCTTTCAACAAATTGTCTTCGCTCCGCTTCAAATGGATTTTCTTCAGAATACTATTTGTTCCAAAAAAGTAGTCGAGAAAGGCTGGTTCGAAGCTTCCGTCCCCATTGACATGCTGCTGAGAGTCTCCTGATGGGTGGTGGTGAATAATTGGTGAGAAATTGGGATTGTCAATGGAGCTGAGGTTGCTACTCTCCGCTGAGAGGGACTCACTGGCACGAGCCAATTCAAACTCCAGTGAGGAATAGTCGTCATTCTCATACTCGATGGAATTGACTAAATTGAGGACGTTGATTTCCATGGAGCATCGCTTGCAAATGTGATCTTTGTGCTGGTCCTTGGGAGTCTGTTGCGATTTGGAGCGTGGGGACAGGAATCCATTCGGGGTAGCAATTCCAGATTTCCTTGACTCGGTCGCATCGTCGCTAGCAGGTGCCACCGAGTGTCCAGGATTTGTGGACTTGTCATCCAGCTCCTTCCGCAGCGCATTGATTTCCTGCTGCTTCTCCAGCGTGATGTGCGATAGTTGTTGCTGTAGGTTCGCATTCTCCTGCAAAAAGTGTCAATTGTGGTCATGAACTTGGCAATTTGGTTAATTAATCAAGTTGACGCTGGGAATTAGTTTGACTGGCGTTCATACCTGCACAAGAATCCTCAACTGTGCCTCCAATTGAGTGATTTTCCCAGTTTCCTGCTTCTTGGCTCTAATTAATTCCTCAACTCGTCCTTCCAGGGTCTGAATGAATTCATTCTCAGAAGTCTTCAGATCTGGGCTATTGGAATGCGAATGTGAATGGGAGGAGTCAAACTCATCGTAAGGTGAAGGTGTGAAGTCTCTGTGAAAAAACAAAACCGGCTCATGACATTCCTAGACTTAAGATTAGTTCGTGACATTGTTGAATTTCACCTTAAATCCTGAAGACTTTGTGCTCTTTTTCTATACCCACCGGAGCTATATATGATTTCCTCCTCAGATGAATCTGAGCTTCCTGTGAAACTAAAGTAGTCAGTCCCTTGACAGAGCTTCCCATGATGGTATCGCTTCTTGTTCGCATCTCGGATCGTATCAAGCGTCCCGCTTAATTCTTCACACTTCCGCTCCAAGTAATCGATATTCTCACACATGCTACAAATCGGAGAAGGCAAATGAATCAAACTGCTCACAGTAATTAATGAATTAAATGCTTACCTGAGAATCCGCTTCTTGTCGAATTCTCTCTTTTTGAGTAACTGCTCATTAGTCCTCTCCAAATCGTAAAGCGATGTCTCGAGCTGCTCATAGAATTTGGATTGGCTCAAATTCTCTTCCTTCATCGTTCCTACTTGCTTCGAGAGGAACTGCAAAGGAATAAACAAAAAAAATTTAATTGAAAGCTACACAATTTACTAAGAAATTACAAACTGCCATTCAGAAAACGTAAAATTAGCTAAAATTTTAAGGAAAGTTCAAAGTTAGTTAATATTTCCTGCCTACGTTTGAGGAATATGATGAAGCTGAACTGGGGCATAATTTTCAATTCCAATTGTTAGTAAACTGAATTTTTGTGAAAGCGTTTTGGGTTTTTGAAAATAAGTTGAGAACTTCGATTTTATCCGGAATCCGGATCCTTTTACTCTCCTATTCTTCTACCTCTACTTGGTGCAATCATCGTGTTCGTGTAGGAATAGTAAAATTCCAAACCTACGCATACGCATCCTCTCAAAAAGGAAATCCTTAAAAATGACTCAAACAAAAGGACATAAAGGGTGGAGGGACGCTTGGGATTTCTGATCTGGTGAGATGATAACAAAAGGACAAAAAATGAGACTAAATCCAAAGGTTAAACCTAATGGATAAACAGTATCTTCCGCATTGCTGTAACTTCTATTGTACTACTGTAGAAACTATTACTTATGAAAATTCATAACGAACTTAAAGTGGGGTTTAAAGGAAGCTTAACTACATTATGGCCTCATATAATTTAATTTCTACTTCCTTTTGTATAATAATCTACTCAACCACAGCTTAAAATTGAAATTTGATCCGGTGTTACGGATTTTTCAATCATGTAAATTAGTATTCTCCCTCCGGGTACAGTTTGCAAAGATTCCAAATTGCAATAAAGCCACTTCTGACCTGTGCCTAACCTCATTTCCCATAAAATCTAAACGTGCTTCTGTCCTGTACGTGCTTCCACGATCCATTCGAAAACATAATATTTCTACCTTATTTATCGTGAGACTAAATGCCTTTCAAAATTCTGACGCATGATTAACTTTTTCTGAAACGTTGATGAAAACTTAGTGGAATCGTCCAGGATTTGTTTTCAGTGACAATTTGCAGTACCCAAACCCAAAGGCGTTAAAGCCAGGTTGGGAGGTGAAAGTAGAGAAATTAAGTTAACCGAAAGGAAATGTTATTCAAAACATGAATTAAAAAGAACAAGGTGGGCAATGCTCCTACCATTTTTATTATTAATTGCTGTTTTCACTACTAAAATTTAATGTTTTAACTTGGTTTAATTGAACCTTTTTACCCAAGTACAAGTGAAAGAAACTCGATGTCATTGGGTTCTCCCAGCTAACTACAGCCAAATCCAAAATGTTCAGTATACAAGCATACTGATCGGAAAAGTGATGATTATAGGTAGCTCAAGTGCCAATTAAATTATTAGAGCCCTACTTGATTCTTTACTGGTGAGAACACTATGGCGGAACGCGTTGTTGGCTTGTTTTGATAATCACTATCATTATGAGATCCTTCGTAAGGCAAAGGCAAAGGTTGATCAGAAACAAACTAAAACCTAAAGAAACCGTAAAAACGCATTCGCCATGCTGTCACAATTGAAATTTCCAAAAGGCCCAAAAATATTCCTAAATAATGAATTGAACTGATTTTCGGGAAAGCGTGTTGACCATTTAATCAAAATTATTCTAATTTATAAATCAACAACGTGCATCCTTGTCGTACTGCCACGCCCTGTGCGCTCCATAAAATACTTTCACTCGTTAATTATCTACGAGTAAGGGAGCGAGCAGGGTAGCAGAGATTGAAGAATAGAAAGGGAACTGATTTGCTTTTCGATTTCAGCATCTTCCAATTGGTATTTTGGATTCCATTTTGCAGGAATCTTTCGAAACCACAAGATACGAAATTAATTTGTTATCGTCACAATAACTTTAGGATGTAATGCTCTAATTTCAATTGAAACTGATCCACTGTTTTCAGTTGAAGCTTTGCACGATTGTTTGCCCTATTTTTGAATGAACTCGAAACGTGATTTAATGATTTTAGTATGAAAACGAAAGAAAGGGAGTTGTTTCGACCCCCGGAGTTAAAGCTAATTGCAAACACGGATCTCGTTTAGTCATGTTGTCATTCCATTCGAAATTTTTGTATTTTTTCTTAATATTTTAGAACATTGTAACGAAAGTTGTTGTTTTAATTTGTATTGGGATAATTCATAGTAATGCATCTGCCATACCACAATTTCTTGCGCTTGATCATCGATTAGGATTTGCTGGGTCTTGACTTCATTCTCCAGTTCTTCATTCCGCTCCAGCAAGCTCCTCCCCAATTCAGCTGCCAATTGGAGATCTGAAAAGACACAAAACACCATGAAATTAAAATTGCTAGCTAAGAATATGAGCCCCAATGAAACCATCACGAATCAATTGAATTGTGACTACTAAAATGGAGCTGGAACGACCTGACGCCGATTCCATGCTTCCAGAACCAAGTATAGGAGTCTGAATTTTTGGCAAATGTAAAACTATTTCAAAGGAGTTTTGTACAAAATCTGGCAGCCTGATCCTGAGTCTCTTATGAGTTAAAATGACAAAATGCAGTTCTGATTCGAGCCGAAGTGATCAATCCTCTGTCAGTCGTTGGTAGAAAAGAGAAAGGTAAGGAATTGAAATTGAAATCCAACTCTTACTGACCTTTGACATCTGTGAATGAGTTTTTGGTAAGTGGGCATGATGATCTCATTGTCCTAGGAGGATCCATTCTACCCCAATTCTGATAGTCCA
The DNA here is from genome assembly GCA_034694825.1 of Anurida granaria. Classification (NCBI taxonomy): domain Eukaryota; kingdom Metazoa; phylum Arthropoda; class Collembola; order Poduromorpha; family Neanuridae; genus Anurida; species Anurida granaria. The sequence continues at coordinate 10,785 of JAQIWD010001016.1, forward strand.
ATCGTACAAATCAGACAGACAGACAGACAGGGAGAGTGAGGGCGGAGGCTAATAACTTGGCGTTACAATTCGTTGCAATCACAATCAAACTAATAAATCAGAACAAGCCCTTTCCTTTTTTTAAATCAAAATATGAAAGTCCATTTGAGGCATGACGATGAGATTCTGAGGCCACTACTACTCTGACTCTGTTGATGGAAGATGCGGATGATGAATTGGCAGAAAATGGCGAGAAGACCTCCACTACCAGGAAATGAAACTCCAAGAAATACTGCGTTGCTGGCTTCCTTTCTGTGGAACTCCCCTTCAGCAGAAGCAGCTAGAAGTTAGTTAAGTTTTAATTCAGACCGTTCTGGCCAACTCACATTCACAAGAACCAAATGAACTAACGAACGACGGAATGCAAACTTCCACAAAAGGATCAAAAGAAGTCCCTTTTGGCTTCCTTTTCCCTTGAGAGTTCTTTGCCTTAAGTTCTAAAAATATACACAAAGAAGCCTCTTCCCCTTCCTTCTTCCGTAATCTGATGATGATGATCTGTAATGGGTTGTTGTTGTGAACGCCAATAATTTTCCTTCCAGCTCAATTGGTTTGCGTCTTATTATTCTTGTTTTTACTCACAATTTACCCATGCCAAGTCGTTGCGTCTGTCTCTGCCTGTCTGTTGGGGAACTATTGACCACCATTTGACATCGTGACACACACAATGCAAAGTAATCAACTTTTAACTGCAGGCAAGGCAGATGTCCAGAACTCTCAACTTACACTACTAACGAAGACGGTAAAGATATGCTTCTGTCCTGACTTTAAAGGGCAGTGGCATGACTCCTCGTGCCTGTCTCCTGACCCTTGGCGTTATTCCACTAAAAAGTGACTCATTGTTGGCCACACAATTCTACAAACACCCAAAAATGTGTACCTTGAAAGAAGAAAGGGATGGACGATAACAATAGAAAGGGTCCCCTCCTGGCCTAATCTGAGAGGACAATAAATGGACGGTGTGTGGTGGTGATCAAGAAGACCAAGGGAATTTCAATTAAATGGATTCCGACATCACGTCAACCAATGGGTGAAGACTATTATGGGAAATCCACACGAACAGGGCAGGATTGACGCAATAAGTAGACGAGAAGGTAAAGGGTAATGCCAAATTACCCAACTAAACTAATCATTAGGATCAAGAAATTCACACAATGCAAAAAAGTGACCAGTATTTTCCTCAATAAATTTTAATGAATGTTATGTAAACAATCATTTTTAGAGCCTTAAAACGGATTACGTTGACCAGACCGCGGCGATGGCGTCGCCACCGTGGCGGTTCTGTGGGTTTAGTGACCCCTTCTGTGTCATTTTGTGTGCCGTAGAATAAAGGCTGGGAAATTATAATCTTAATCATGCGGGCTTAATTATCCCACGCTGTTTGTTTAAAAGGGATCAACGGCCTGAGAAGACGTGGACAGAAGAAGCAGTGGTGGTCCGGATGGAGCTTAACCGTTAATGATGAAGATGATAGGGCGTTGGCGCTGGTTTTAGGACAAGTGACAAGTACTGGTGATTGCAATTGCAATTTGTAAATTATTCACCATTATCCCTAGCACGGATGAATGAATAATAGATTTACTACTTTTTTTTTTGTATTCATAACAATGCGCTCAGTTTTGCATCTCCTTTCACTTTCATTCTCACCAATTTGCAATTCTCACGGATGCTGATCACCTTGAACTTATCGTCGTTTGTTGTGTGCAAGCATCGAGACTGACATCCCTTCATCACTCATCGCATTCGCAGCGTCGTCGTTAGTCGTCCTCGTCATCGTCATCAACAATGCCCAGATGAATAATTTACAACTTAAGCTACACGTTTTACAACTTGAATTAAATTGATTACATCACCTCATGCGTATGATTAGTGGTGACCTGAATCAACTCTAATAACCTTTACAATAATAATTATGGTCAGAATCCATTGAGAAAGGAGTGAATGAACCCAAGTACCAATTTGTCCTCAACTGAAAGTAAAACTGCAAATAATCTTAGCTAATGGAAGATTTGTCACTTGAAAAGATTTGTAAATTGCACAATTACTCCGGACTCATCACCATGGACCAGGTAATGATAATCATGACAATGCAAGAAGCTATTTCCGGTCCTAAAATGTCATTATTAGGCACCAAGCTGCGTAGAAGACAAATTGAAAATGAAGGTGAAAACGAAAAGGAAGCTACCTGCCGATTTGCCAAACGCCTCCATCAAGACGCCATGGGCCATGGCGAATTTTGTTGCTTCGAAAGAGCCCTTGCGTCCTTTTTTGCACTCATCATCCTCGCATTAATGTAAGTGCTGAATCACTGGGTAAATTAGCAAGAATCATCTTCATTATATAACCAGCCCTGCGCAAATAAAACTGAAAAAAATCTCAGCAGTACTCGAGCACCAGCACCATTACTTGTCAAAATTCTTCAATTCGTCAGGGATTTCTGAAGATCTTTTTTTTCCTTCCTTTATTTTCCGAAGTTGTAAGCCTTACCGGACTTTTGTTCCTGATTGGCAGGAGGCCTTGAAAATTGGTAATTTAATTGATGAGGATGAGGATGCTGGATTAGTGGGGGTGAGAATGGCGAATAAAGCAAGATACTTTTTATTTGGAAGATCCAATGTTCTTCCATCAGTGTAATTATTGCGAATGCAAAAAAAAAATGGCAAAGCTTCTGAAAAGAAGTACAAAGTGTAATGTGTGGGTGACTTTGAGGAAGTTTAAGTCCAATGTCAATTTGCCAATAAAATAATTGATTCAGAAGGAGCCACGCCACAGCAAGCAAGGTGCTGAAATCCAAGTTTGATTTGCCAAAAAACTAATTAAGCCTCTCCTACCGATTACGATTGGCAAAGACACTTGTCCAAGTCCTCACTTCCTTTTGTTTCCCTACTCCTAAATCCCAATCGCCATTTAAGGAGGATGGCAATTGCAAAATTGCAATCCCCTCCTGCCTGCTAAGTGGAATGAATGAGAGCGTTTCTTTTCATTTTTAAATCATGACCCCTTCAAGCGGAAATGCGATCCCATTAATCTAGATAACCTTATTGGGCGTAGGGAAGAAAACAATCAACTCACTTGTACCTCGTAAAAAACTAATCAATCAAATTCTTAAAATGCTGAAATCTGTCGTTAGTTTTATCATAATTTGGTTTCATCAAAGAGACACGAGGGTTTCTACACCACTCCTTCACTTTCCTTGTTCAATTGTTTGAATACAAAGGGATTACTTATGCCATTTCGCAAAAGAACATTTTTCGTTGATAATTAAATTTTTTACACGATTTATCATGACATGTGTGTGTGTGGGATTCCTAAATAGATCTCAATCAGTTGACAGAACATACCGTAAAGAAGACAAGCTAGAAATTAGGATAACAATGGAGACGTCCTGAAGCTATCTGCCATTTGTAAGTGTTCTTCAACCAATAAAAACATTTGAAGCTCGTCACTTCGTTAGTCACATCTCCCACCCTGAATCCTTTAGGAATGAATTCATCAAGATGAAAGTTGAAATTGAAAGTTTGAAGATTGCGATTAGTTAATTGCACACCTTCGGTCTTTTCTTTAAATCTTAAGCCCTCATTACGCTCATCAAACAGAAATGAAAGGAAAACCTTCAGGAGTTGTAAAAGTCAATGGACACTTGGCCTAGAGCAGGCCAAATAGGAACTAATTAATGAGTAATTTGACATGCTTTAAATGCTGATTGATGCATCAACAATGGAGGAGGGCACCACATACTTATCTGTTTAGATTCAGTAATTTGCCATTTTCCTTGCAGAAACAATAAGGAAAGTGATGCAACGTCGGCGATATCTGGAAAGATCTGAAGTTAGTTTCTAGATTTTTTAAGAACTTTAGATCGTTCGCCTAGGATTGTATTACGTTTTAATCAGAATGTAATCTCGTGAACTGGCACCAGCCAAAGTCTGTTCCGAAATTCAATTGTAACAATTCCAATCATCACAACTCCAATCATCACAACAAGAACGACTCAGAACTGAACTAAACTGTTTCAAAACTTTAGAATTTACAAAAAGAATTGTGCCCGGCACCGAAGTCTTCTAACGAGTAACGAGACTCCAGCATGGCCGAGATGC
>JAQIWD010001017.1:0-14920 GCA_034694825.1 Anurida granaria
TGCTCTATGAGCTGGGTTAACAGATGGGAATCTGTCCGGCACTCAATTTTCAAATTATCTTAGTTTTCCCAGTCTAGACCACCCTTAACATCACTGGATTGTACATAAAACCCTAAAGGAAACAAATTAATCCTGCTCTGTTGTGATTATTGCTTTGCTGCAGGCTTATTTATTGAATTTCTTACTGCAAATCCTTCAAATTCCATAAACTTAACTTTACAGAAGGTTTACATTACATTTACTTTTTAGAGCAGTTCGTCCACAGTGGAGAAGAATGAGAAAATGAAAATGCGCAGCACTTCGGTACTTTAAAATCAGTTGATTAATTAAACTTCGTCCCGAACTGCTTTTCAGTGGCAGTTGAGGTTGCATTCTAAATACCTGAGGTGGACTCGAGCGTTGTGATGATCGTTCTGTAATCCTAAGCGATGTAATGGAGCATTGGAGTGGATGCGTCTCAGTTGAAATGATTCTGAAATACAAAATACTAATTAATTAATAAAGACAGTCGGGCTCTCAAACCTTAATTCCCGTTTGGATTTGGTACATCCATATAAATATAAATGTAAAGCATTCTTACCGTGGAAATAGTTACGTTGATGCCGAGGTTTCCATTTTCTGCGAATATTTGAGCAATACTCGTATCGAAGACGAGACAATCCGAATTGTTAATAGCTGTTGCAACCCCTTCATGGATTGAACGGGGCGTGGCTTCCCAAGTCAGTCGTCTTCTGTGGCCATTTAGTTCGAGTCTAATTGAAAGTAAAGAAATTTACCCTCCAATTTATCATAAAGTTGCTGGGATTTAATAAACCTAAACTTTACTGACTTACCTGTACGCAAACTTTTCCGCTTGCTTCCGGGAACCAATCAATTGGACGATGGCAAAGAACTGTTGTCCATCGTTTTTGTCTTGTTTCTCTAGAACGAGCATAAAGTGGTGACCAAAGCAGGACTGCATCATGACCCAATCAACAGCACCGGGCAGGTTTATATCAGTCGCTAAAAAGACAATATCTTCCCCTAAAAAAAAAGTCATTTTAAGGTAATGTTTCGAATATACAATTGGAAGAAAGTTTAACCAATCAGTTACCTTGGAGGGTTGTGATGGATTTATGCTGCATCATGAGGTGTGGCATCACTTGGTCCAGAGAACCCTGCCACTTACAGGATGCTCCAGGACATGGACAAATGTAGGGTCGGAATTCGCAAATTTCCTCATGGTCAACCTTCTCAGTGTGAATCAGCATACTCACACAACCATTTCCAGAATACTTACAGGGAAAGAAAACTGTATTGGCAACCTTCTCCATGGCCAAGTTCCGGATATTCCCTGAAATGTTAGAAAATTGTCGGGAATGAATTGCAATTACTCGTTACTTAAGTTTAACATCAATGTTATTTTTGTGCTAATAAGGTCGTACTTACCCAATGGCCCTCGACAGGTCGGGCAGCATGTTAGCTTTGGTCGGCATATAGAACAAACTAAATGCCCTGCTTGACACTGATAAATGGGCGGAAGTACATAGTCAAAGCAAACAGGACATTCAAAGAGGCTGGCCAAGTCTGGGGACCCATTTCCGGATGTAAAACCCCTTCGCTTCGGCACAGCCGAAGGGGTACTCATTGTAGCCAAAGGATCCACGATTGCGGTTACAGCTCGTCCGCTTGAAGAATCTTCAATATCAATCTCAATCAAATCTGAGGATTCGCGTGGAATCCTCAAAACTCCACAACGTCTTAGTACTTTTGTTGTAATTGAGGATCCAAGTCAATCATGAACTTTTACGGGGGAAAACTCCCAATCACTAAACAAATCAATAAACATGCATTCATGAATGGTTAAGCGGATTGTAGAAACAGTCACTAGCGTGATAGCTCGCCTAATATGGTCGATAATCCAGCTTCCCACAGCAGTTTCCCATGGAATTAGGTCACTCACAAGGCTTTTGGCAACAGGTTATTATAGCACTATCCCCCAGTCGCGACGGAGTGGTTGATGCTCTTGTTGTGATTACTGAACTACTCTGCAAAATATATGATAGAATAGAATGGCTATGAGTATGATGATTATAACTTAGAATCAAACTCATTAGTGACGAGAAAGATCGTATACCTAAGCCTACGTCCAGGTTACAGCTTGCAATCCCTTGCTGATTACACAAGGACTTTTTAGAAAACTTGACTCGTCCAATTAAAACCCAGAAGATAGCCCACACAATTAATTAGTTGAGGTTTGAGAATTCTGGGTTACGTGAGCTGGGGAAAGGATGAATTCTGTCTGATAAAATGAGTTCCTTTGATCTTCTGTATCTGTCCACCTTTTCCTTCTTTTCTTTTACTCGGGTCAACTAAAATCTTCTGGTGGACTTTTGGAGACTTTTAGAGACAGACGGCGCTGGGCATCGACTCACCATCAACTGCCCCGTCGTGTAAAGAACAAAGTTAACGGGGATAAGGTCAGGACATGGGTCAACAAGTTCCAATTACTTAAAGGTAAAGGTCAAGTAGGAGAACTGAAATCGAATTTATTATCTGCCCATGTCTGAATTTCATTCCTGTCACTAAAAAAACGAAAATGTAAAGGACGGAGAAGCCCCCCTTCCCTTCAAATGAATCACGAATCAATGAATTTGAGAACAGGATAGAGAAAGACTCCGGACCTACACGCAGAATTGCATGGGAGGAGGCAACCAATAATGCAAAACTAAAATAATGTCACCAAGTTTGTATGTCACCAACTTTACTGTTATAAAACGTTTTAGAGCTTTGGGCATAGGTAGAAACAAATGTTAAAATGAGTTTCAAACAGTCACAGTAATGACACGGTCACACGGTCGTCTTCTCGTCCTTAGACCCCCTCAGAACGGTCTGTATCGCCGTTACTAAGGCTGTTCATATCCTTCATTATCTCCTCCCCATTGGCATACTGGAAAATATCGTTTAGTTCATGTTCGCAAATATCCAATGCCACCTCAACACTCTCACGGACGATCCGTTCCGGGTCATCAAGATACTTTTCCAATGCTGATTTGCACTCCGGAGTCCCAATAGCACCAATAGACTCGGCACATTCATGACGCACCTAAATTATTTCAAAGTAAAGAATCAATTACTACCTTCCCTAGCATTTTCTGTCCAATTCATTCCCCCTCCAGAAAAACAGTTCTAAATTGTTAAGAACTTACCATTGCACTCTCACTGGTATCAGCCAAACGCTCCAGAAGAGCGTCGAATGAAGCCTTGTGTTGCATTTGTCCAAGTATGAAAGCAACCTCGTGACGAAACAATGCACTTTTCTTACATTTTAAACCTGTAATGGTAAAAGGAAATTCAGGATTTACGAGGCTGTTAGGTTAGGTTAGGTTAGGTTAGGTTAGGTTAATCCATTCCTAAACCAATAATGTTCGTAAGAGTGACTTACTTTTAGCCAGCTCCAACACTGCCTCGGTGGTCCTCAAATTGCGCAGCTGAAACAACGCTGCGTATCGCAAGTACATGTCCGTGTCTTCATTATTGGCTATTTCCCCCAGCAGGTGGATATCCTTGGTTACTTCTAACGGGAATGCAGGATCAATACTATTAAAAACTACTGGAGTCCCTTCGTAAGGATTCTGTATCCTCCCTTCTCGAATATCCTTCGCTTGACCAATTCGCGAGAGTGCCAAGACACAAGTCTCAGCCACATCTTGTGAGACGTCATGGACATAGTTTGCCACAATTTGCGTACACTCGTCAGTCCCAATTGCAGCCAAGGCTTCACCTGAAATGGAATACAAAGAGGATATTATCTTAAGAAAGGAAAAATTCAAGAATTTACACCTTTACCTGCTTCGTGTCGAACGATCGCATTGTTGTTTTTATCCTTGATCAACCCTTCCAGAATGGGGATAGCATCTTCTCGCCCCATCTGACCCAAACAATAGGCGAGTTCATGCTTCAGCAAGTCGGATTCGTCGGTGAAGCAATCCGCAATTAGGTGAACTGCTTCCACAGTATTCAAGTTCTTAAGGACGTGAAGAGCCCTGAACCGGGCCTTCAGGGGTCTGGTAGGGTCCTTCAAGAACTCACCAATTCTCCTTACGTCCATTGTAGGTTGTTAATTAATACTGGATGATAAATTATGAAATTGAAAATCAACAATAGAAAAGTAACGAAAAATAGACAGACAAATAAAAAGAGATAAGGAGCCAACAACAAACAACGTGCTCGATCAACAGTCTGGGGAAAGTAGTACGTACCAGAACGTCCTCTTCTGCAGACCCCAGACACCGGCCCTCGAGGAGGGGTTGCACTTTTTTTTACATCTCTCCCGAACGTTATTTCGTTAAACAAACTCTGATTAACATTCTCCATCATATTTATAAAATAAAAATCACTTTTCTCTAGACTTCTTTCAACCTCCATCCTCATTTAAAGAAATGGGAGAAAAATCGAATATGGTTTTCAGCACGATAAAGGCTCTCTCACTGGAGTTTGTTTTATAAATTAAAGCAGTTTCTGTGTCCTATTCCTCGTGACTTTTTAGCATAAGGAAAATCAATAAAGCAGCTACAAAACATAAATCGCTAAAAATTGAAAAAAATCCATTAAATAATTAGATAAATAATTAATTTCTAATTAAAGAACTTAAATAAATACATCTGCTTATCAGATTTGACTCTTGAAATATTTGTTTTGCCCTTTAAAATTGACAATATATGTTATCCATCAATCAAATATCCATCAAACGCCTTGAGAATGGACAGGAATTCTTCCGTACTGATTTTCTGAATTTTAAATCTTAGAGACAACATTTGGTTGCTTGTAACGTCTGAATTCTTGGAACCTTTTCTATTTCAATGACGTTGACTGCACCGCACCCGTCTTTGCTGATGGCAAACTAGTGAAACAGTTTTCAAGCCAATTTAGGCAAAATTGTAAACTACATTTTTATTCGAAAAGTCGGGTTTTGAAATCGTAGAAGTTGGAGTTTGGCTAAAATTATTTAGTTTTGTCGTTTTAGCTTGATTAATAATTAATTACTCTTGGCATCCATCCCGCAGACTGTAAAATTGAAAGAACGAGAAACCCTATTCAACTAAACTTCCTCTCACTCTTGAATGGCGCGTAAAGTTAAGAAGGTAGAGCAGAAAAAAAGAACGAACGAAAAAATCATTTTTAAAAACAAACGAACAAAAATCAACAAGAAAAAAGTATGAACTTGGTTGATCGGTAAGTAGAAAGAGGTCACCGCCACGGCACGACTGTTTGTTTTCGACTGAACCAATCTTTAGCTGGCAGTTTATCGATTATTGTCGGCACTGAAGGAGCAGAATGCAGGTAAATTGAATTTTAGCTGCTTGGACTGCTTTGTTTATAAATTCTGAGTTTTTATTACGAAGTTTGCATAGTAAACCATTTTCTTCAATTTTGACTGTTTCCGTTTTTGTTAGGCAAATCCAGATGACGTGATTGAGATAGATGAGGACGGATGGCAAGTTTTCACGGGAGTACCAGTGATGAGTACTAGCGGATCAACGGTATCTGCACCGCGACCGACTCCATCGAACAAACGAAACGAAACGGCATCTTCAAATTCGAATGAACTGGTGAGTAGAATTGATAATGCGAATTATTTAGAACGGTTAAGAATGCTGTCCACTCCCTCTCCGGTCCTGGTTGGTATATGGTGTATAGGTTTTGAAGAGAGCTCGAAGAGCGAAACCGGAGTTGGGCCTCCTAACAAGGTTTTGAATAATTTTAACTCGTATTGATCCATTTTTTAAAGCATGGTCGAGACAAGTTTATTGCACTGGATGAGGAGGGATGGCAAGTCTTTCCTACTGGTGGAGTTACGAGTAATTTATCAGCAATATCTGCGCCATCAAAGAAGCTGAAAAGTGACAAAGACCTTTCCGGCCACCACGAGTCGTCCAATGGAATCGTGGGTAGGGCAATCAACGCTGTTCGGCGTGAATGGTGGAACACGCCGCCGCCACCACCTGTCTCCTTGACTTCCTCGGCGGTATCCTCTGTTCCGACCTCCGTTCTCCGGCTGCCATCTCCACCCCGTCCACTGGCAACACTTCCACCTTTGAGACAAACAAAGCCAACGTCTGTGATAGACTCTGCTTGGGAGCTCATTGACCCGAACCCAGATGTTCACGCACTCTTCATTCTCTTCAACGCCACATATTTCTGGGACAAACTTGGAGCTGTTACTGTAGAATGGAGCTCTAGGATGACTACTTGTGCAGGGATCTGCTACTTTAAACGCGTCAATCGACTTTCCGAATGCGGCATTAAATTATCTCTACCTCTCCTGAAACTGCGGCCAAGGAAGGATCTTGTGGAGACTCTGCTTGTAAGTTGTAATATTGAAATTTCAGACATCTCCCATTCTGTATCGCTCAGAACTTGATTCCAGTTGTTTTATCTTGTCAGCACGAAATGATTCATGCTTACTTGTTCCTGGAGCCTGTGCGTGGATCAAGTCATGACAGGGATGGACATGGACCTAATTTTCAGGAACACATGCATCGAATCAACCGCGCCAGTGGTGCCCACATCACTGTAAGCTAGCGCACAACAATATTCTAAATTCGAATGCTGCCTACTCAAATCCAACACTAAGTGGAACTATTTTGTTGTAGATCTACCATTCCTTTCACGATGAAGTAGGGCACTACCAGCAACACTGGTGGCAGTGCAATGGACCATGCCGTCATCGCCATCCCTTCTATGGCCTTGTCAAACGAGCCATGAATCGCCCACCAGGCCCAAATGATCGATGGTGGAGTGACCATGGAGCGAATTGCGATGGAGTCTTTATCAAGGTCAGAGAACCTCCAAAGGTTGAGAAGGAAAATAAGAAACGTACTCCGGCCTCTACTTCAACGTCGTGGCCAGGTTCCTAATGTCTCAATTCCTAGTTTTTTATTCTTCCTTCTTATTCTCAAGGGCCTGAGCCAGTACTCATTCCCCAGTATTTTTGTATACAAAGAAGGTAGCATGTGGCGTCGTCGCCTTTTCTATGACTTTTTCATACAGTACAAAAACTCAGTTTCACTTCCCATAACAATAAAATGCGTGCTAATAATGACCATGAAGGAAATTGTAGGAATATTTGCATGTTTATTCATGATTTAGTTCTACTAGACAAAAACAGATCTTCCAATAATTATTATTCATAAATCATTAACCATCTTGGGATATAACAGAATTTAGAATTTGTTTTAAGCAGTTTCAGGGAAATTGTGGTGCTGGAAGCCTCCAGAGCTTAAGGGTTGTAGATGGATTAATTAACAATTTTCCAAAGGATGAACTCTGAACTTGGGGTGATGCTCATCATTTTGGTTCATGGGGTAATAAGAAGAGATAGAGAAAAATATTCTAATGATGTGAATGTATGTGCTCGTGTGAAAAATAAGGGACTTCCGCCCTCAATATTCCACGTTTTTGGATTCATTTCTCTAGGGTAACCCCTTGGTAGAGTTCAGGGTCTGAGGACATTTTGAGTCGAATGTGTTCGAGAGTGTTGAGGAAATGCTTATTAATCTGCTCACTCTCATCATTATGCTCCAAGTTTGGGATTTCTTCCCTTACTTTCTCTATGATTTGATTTACTAGTGGAATTGTCACGTGCTCATTCTTTTTCTCTAGGAAATACAAGTAGTGATTGAGGAGCTCAATGAAGAGTTGGACTTGGACCATAGGGTCCATACACTGACTCCCGATTCGGACTCCTTTCTTTAGCCCATCCAATACCCGCTTCCCGTCCTTTGCCTATGGAAACAAATACACAAATAATGACCTTATGACAACCATCAACAGCATTTGTCATCCTTACCGGTTCTCCGCCAGTGAGCAGAGATTTCCCAGACCAAAAGAGATGAGCACAAGTCCCAACGGCACGACACTGGTCTGGTTTCTTGAGTAATTTGGATGCGGCTAGGGCACACTGCGCCCTCAGGGGCTCATGATTTTCTTCCCCGAAGCAGCCCATCTTCTCAAAGGTACCAATGATCAATGTAATTGCTGCTAGCTGAGCCTTGCTGTCCGAAATTTCATCCTCATAGAGTGAGAATGCCTGCAAACGAATATGCCACATAGAACCAATTCTCATTTTGATATTCCAGTTGGAACATTACCTGTGACATGAACTCGTAAGCGATGGTTTCCTGGTTCTCAAACGTGATTTGACTTATGGCAAGAGCACCTTGGAGGAACAGTCGAAGTGGGAGCTCCGCTAACTCCGCCTTAATTAGTGCCACAATTGTTCCATGGCAAAATTGGAAGATTTTCTGACATTTCTTTTCCCATTTGTCATCCTGAGAAACATGGCAAAACCAAATATAAAATAATTCCTGAAATATTACCACTAGACACTTACGTCGTCCTTCAACCGCTCATACTTGAACGCAAGTTGATAGGCAGAGAAGACTATTGGAGGAAGCGTGAATGGGATTCGCTTGTTACCACCCGCCCCCAGGTGTTTCCTGGCAGTGTTTAGGATTAAATACTGCTCATCTGGGTCATCAGATGCGAGAAGGTGAAGGAACCTTAAATATAGAATGATATATTCCAATTAGCATGTCAATACGTAACTGCCTCATACTTGTTCATCTCCCTTTGACCCCTGCTGCTTTACCTTCCAAGGAGACTCTGCTCCTCTGCGAAGTCTTCTGGATCTTGACCTTCAGTGGGTTGATCTGCTTGATCCTGAATGAGGGCAGTGAGGAGACCAAGAACAAAATCAGTCTGCTCATGCGTCCCAATCAGAGTCTCGTTCTCCAGTGCATTGTTTATCAAGTAAACTCCAATCCCCTTCCTACCGTCAAAATCCATAAAATCCAAAAGGTTTCCGTAGTTTTCTAATTTTAGGAGGGTGATGATGTCATTGTAGCAATCCACTGGGATTTTAAGTAGTTTGAAGAGTTCCCTTCCAACCGGCGTCTGCTGCCCGATCCTCTCCAAGTTGAATTTATTAAAGATCTCCGTAGTTTTCCCAAGAACTTTGTCCACGTAGTCAACTCTCTCTGGGTAGACTTTGTAGGCGAGGTTAATGAGGGAGACTTGGAGGGCCACAATGTCTTCAGAAGCCATATTCGGTTTCGACTACAGAAATCAGTGAGACAGGATTAGACGTATGGTGTGACTGGTGAGGGTGAGGTTCCCGGCATGTGTCATGTCATGACGTGTACTCACCATGATGATTTGTGCTACTTGGTCTGAGAAAATATCAAAGAGTTGAAGATCCGTTGGGATTGAGCCTCCTTCGTCCTTTGTCCTCTGCGTGTATATTGCTAGGCGATTGATGAGAGCAATGATAATGTTCTTGACATTTACTCCTGGTTGGAGCTCAGCACAAGCTCGGAGAAACGAATGAAGGGTAATTAGATGGAACTCGTCGGGAAATACTTGGATGATACACTCCATCAAGTATTCCTGAGCAATTGCATCACGACAACTCACGACTTGCTCCAATAAGCTTGGCATCACCACCTATGAGTACACAACCACATTTAAACTTACATTGAATAACCAATGTTATAATCAACTATAGTCTGTTCATTCATTCATTTCATTTTTCGTATGGGCTCGAAATCGTACCGATGAGGCCAGAAGCATTGTATCCCTATAAGCCAGCCTCATCGTTACGGTTTCGAGCCCATACGGAAAATGAACGGACTGACGATAATGAATGTGGGTACGTACCTTTGTGTACTTTTCAATGTCAATGCACTCGAGCTGAGACAGTCGGACAAGATTTGTCCCAACGAGGATCCTAAGATCCTGTCGTTCCTTCTCCCTTCGATCCTTGTCCCTTGTATGACCTTGATGCTGCATCCGAACCCAAAGTTTATTCATCTCCGCAAAGTTCATGAGGACAAAGTCAATCGAGTCCTGGACCTGGAAATGGTGAAAAAATTGCATAAACATTCGCTAAACTTATTTATTTGTAATCTCATAAGACTTACCGTTCCGCCTGCATTTGGATCATCAGGTTCAAGTCCCTCATTGTCCAGAATGTCCGGCAAAATATTACGTGTACACTGGAGAAGGTAGTTGCGGAGAAACAGGCCCCGCAGTGGATGCTGGACACCACGACACATTTCTACCATGTCCTTTAGAACGTCACGACAAAGAACAGGCTTTGTCTTGATGTAGACGAGACCCACTGTAATCAGCAAATACCTTCAAGAAAAGTCAAGAATCAGTATATTGAAGGAAGGGAATCAATATGATGGGGAATGAACAGATTCCACGCACAGTCTCGGCACAATGTTCCCAGCATATTGAACCAATTCATAAAGGTCAGACACTTGTCTCCCCTTCTGAAATTCCTCCACCAAGTAAAGTTCCAAGTGTCGAAGTTCATCCGTGACAGCCATGTCTGAGATAAAAACAATTTTGATTTGAGAATGTGAAGAAGTAACTGGGAAGAGCTAACAAATCTGTAACTACTCCCTTACACAATTCGTAGTAGCCTTTAGGAGTGAGCATCGAAGTCCGCAGTTCCTGGAGATAGAAAATTAACCCTTCAAAAAATTGTTGGGCTCTGGTATAAGTAAAATTAACAGCTTAATTGTTACGTGAGCACTAATTACTCACGCCGAGCATTGTGGACGCATGCTTTAGTCCGTCCATTAGTCGAGACTTGTCCAAACACCGCTTCATTTGGAAGGCTTGAACTTTAACGATTCCTAAGGCTTCATCCAAAAGTTTGTCCTGATCATCTGGAGTGGTCGCCGGGAATGCTGCTGTTGGACCTGTCATAATCGGCTAAAATCAACATGAAATAATTGTTTAGAATCTGCCGTGGTTTCAGTAAAACGCACACATCATGAGCAATCAACCTACCATTTTTTAACTCACAATTTAGCCACTGAAGTGACGTCGTTGATTTTAAGGGACTGGGCGTTATCGGTCCTAGTAGTCCTGTAAAAAGAAATCATGTTTTTGATTACTAAAGAACGGAAATACATAATTTCATGCCGTTCAGCCCATCTTATTATTACAGTATTAACCAGAGCATTTTATATTAACTTTCTCTTCTGATGACTTTCACCATGTGTTTAAAAATGTAAACTACTGAATGCTCAGCTGTCTTTGTTAAATTAGTAATAGTTATACTTTTGTTAGTTTTTATGAATGAATAACTTACGCTTACTCTTCTGCACGCACTCTTGGTTCAGCTGTGTCGGCTAGGCTAGTGGGCGTACTATATGTGCTGGAGAGTTGTAATTTATTTAATTGGATGTCTGTTGACTTATCACTAATCCCTCGTCATGGACATGTACCGCAGCTTCAGACAGACACTTGCAGTTTCCGTTGAGACTGTCAATATCAACGTCTTGTCTTGTTACATTCCGTATGTACGTACCTTTATAAAAGAAAATATAGGATTCTACGGTTCTACACACTTGGTTATGCCACTAAATTATGTTCGATTGTGAAGAACTAAACGACATGGACGTTTGACAGCGGGGTCACATTTACCATTTTTACAGAATAACTGACCTGACACTGATGGTAATTTGGGGCGGGTGTATCAGAAGAATGCATTTAAAAAGAGGAACTCAACAAAAGGAGAAGATCACGTTGTTGTCCTTTTGAGCCTTTGCGTATTCATCTTCCCAAATGTCATCTTGGTTGGCATTTGGCAATTTTCCACAGGTGAACAACCATTCTGGATAGTCAAAACAATGAATCTTGCTCGAATTTGAAATCTTGCTGGAAAGATTCGTATTTTGGATGCATTCCGAAAAAATTAAATTACAAAAGTTTCACTTTCTCCACCAGAAACATGAAAAACCTGCAAGTGGCGTCCCCAAAAGGCTTTTGTGCTGTTCTTTCTCTTTTCTTAAAAATTTAGACACGCGCATCGATATGTCAATTTTAATTGCTTTAATTTCTTAATGTTTTCTTTCATTATGGTGAGTAAAGCGTAAAAATAGTATTAATTGGAAGGCAAATAAATTTTCTCGGCTCTAACCAGCTCCTGATCACGCTGAAGACGAAAGACTTCCTTGACCGACACAATCTACACGGCCAACATTAAAATTAGTGTATTTAATTCCGAAAACCATGTTTGGAAAAAGAATGTGGAAAATGTATATAAACTTACCTTGTTCTGGACGCTCAGCAAATTCTGATTTTTAAAAATATCCGCATTGGCATCTTGCATGGCCTTGACAGAGGCTCTCAGACTATGATTAGCCCAAATAATCATAGAAATTCCCAAGTCTTCCAAATCTTTTGTTGGAGTTTTGTAGTAATTTGTTGGCACCACGATTACAGGCCCCTTGAGATCAAAATTAATAACTTTAATTTGGAAAATTATGAAACCAAAAATGGAGACTCCCATACTGAGACTGAGGATCGACATACTTGATTCTTCCAAGCCTTCATAAATGCCTCAATGTCAGACGGATCAGATTTTTTACTGTGCATCAGAATTGCATCCGCTCCAGCATTTCGATATGCTTCCGCTCGACGCAATGCTTCGTCCAATCCCCATCCAGCAATAAATGCCTCCACTCGAGCAACCACAACAAAATCTGGATCAACTTGATGGTCCTTACATGCCTGGAAAGAAGAAATCATTTCATGCATGCCGAGGGATAGCAGGATTCCAAAACTTAGATAATCTGGGAAGAATGGATAACGGACCTTAATTTTGAGTGAAAATTCAGTTACATCTGCCAATGGCTGCTGCCGATCGTCTAGCAAGGAATTCGTTTTAGGAAATAGTTTATCCTCCAAACAACAACCTTAATTGTCAAAATCATTTACAGCCGAGTCACATAGGGGATCTCAAAAGTTATGTAACCTGCAACTCCAATTTTTTCCAGCTTGTGCACTAGACGTCGAGCATTATTGAAATTCCCATAACCAGTATCAGCATCAAGTAGAATTGGAATTGTGGTGGCCTAAGAAAACGAAGTCATTTAATGTCTTAAAATGATGGTATGCAACGTTTCAAAGTACTTTTAGTTTATTTCGGTCAAACAAACTACAAACAAGATTGTTTTTCACTTCCAGTTAGGTTAGGTTAGGTTTCCACTACTCGTACGGAAAATGGATTTGATTTTTTTATGGAAAGTAAACTATAGATGCTAAAATGCTTTCACTTACATCGGACATGAACTCAAGCACATCCGTCACCTGTGTCCACGACGCCTCATTACTGTCACGGACACCAAGTTGGGCCGACACGGAAAGACCGCTGCCCCAAATCCCGTGGAATCCTAAAACGAAGGATGGATGAATGAAAAAGTCATTTTCATGGTTTCAGGATGTCAATTTTGGCAAGATGTCAAGTTTTTACCTGCTTCCTCTGCAATCCGAGCACTGATTCCTGAATGAGCTTCCATGATAAATTCCATCTGGTCGGAAATTAGCATGTTTTTAAGCTGCGTTGTCTTTTTAATTGTTGAAGCATTTCTAAGCAAGAACCGAATTCCGGTTTGATTGGTAAATATTTTTCCAATTCCCAACATTTTGAGTTTTCAGATCTTAAGATTTTTCAGAACAAATGCGGTCGGTTCAGAGGCTAGAGGATGACAAATGCTCGTGAGGACGCAGAGGAAACAATGAGAAGCTACTAAGAAGTTTTGATTAAAAGCGGATACGATTCCCACAAGACATTTTTGTAATCAAAATTAAACAGAATTGGGTGGAAGACGATAAGGGGTTTCTTTTATATAAGGGGGATTGAATGGATTCTTCATAAACAATAGAGAAATGTACGTGCCATCTCCAGGGTTTTACTGAGCCATGAATCAGAGTAATTATGTTTCCGACATCATCTCGAATTCCAGGCACCTTAGGAAACTTAGTGTGACACGATGTCGAGAGTCCAAAAACTGAAGGTGTCGAGGTCAATCCGGAATCGCTTCGTTTCATCGGTCAAACTCCATCGAAGCAAGCGCTTAAGGTTGTCGACCCCTTGCGAATATCCCCTCCGCTCGTGAGCTGCGGTCAAATATTTATTTTCACACAATGATCAAAGCTTTGCGTTCCTTGACCCTTGACATTTCAAAAAAGAAAAAAGCAATAATAACCTCAGGAGTTACAGCTTCTGCAAAATTCCAATTTCCCGAGTCCATTAAAGTGGAAATTCTTTAGGGGTATCCTAGGGTGGCGCAAAAAAACACGATCATTTTTAATATTCATGCTCTCACCCCCTAATTGTCTTTGAATATGTATAAAAATAATTCAGTAAAAATAATGGCACCGAATGGTGAATGTTTAGGGGTCGCGCCATTGGGTCAAAGTTCCTCATGCAACACAGACGGCGGATTAAGTCGGAAACGGAAAAAAATTATTTTCGCACGAAATCATTCGGAATTTGTGACAAGAATACTGCATTTTCGATTTTTAGGAAGATGCAGGTTTCACGTGGACTATTGAAGTGAACAAGCCTCTTCCTTTTCCGACAGATTTCGTCATAATGCAAGACAGGTTACTTTAAATCCTTTCTATAATTAATACCAATCGGTCCCATATTTTTACTGAATTATTTTTATACATATTCAAACGTAATTTGGGGGTGAGAGCATCAAAATAAAAATAATCGTGTTTTTTGCGCCACCCTAGGATATCCAATGAAAAACATGGGAAATGTAACATTTCTGTAAATAAAACTTTGGTTTTCATCCTCTAACAACATCTTGCTGGAATTCTTCCGAAGGCACTGATGGGAAACTTCCCAATTTACGTGTCACGTTTATGATAGTCAAACTTATTTACTCAATTTTCAATTTTTATTTTCAATTTTCAATTTTGAGGGAAAGTTTGTATTTAAGGGTCCACTATACTGGGAAAACTGAGATAATTTGAAAATTGCGTGCCGGACAGATTCCCATCTGTTAACCCGGATCAAAGAGCAGCATCCGACAATTTCGACGGTGAATTAGGCTCACATGGATTG
>JAQIWD010001018.1:0-14915 GCA_034694825.1 Anurida granaria
GAGTTAAGGAACCCACACGTATTTCAGCCCAGAGCGACAGTGCTGAATCCGAATGGGGTAAAAACGACAAGAACCCTTGGTGGGTGGGGGTTTGAGGGAATTTCGTTCGAAACTTAGCATTACGGGGGTTGACAGAATTTAGGTCTATAAACTGTTCTGTTGATCCCCTTTCCTTTCCCGTAGTAGTTGATTCCCAGAATATGAAGTACAGGTTCCCTAATTTAGAAACTCAAGTTTATCAATTATTCTTCTGTATTAACTTAACATATATGAACTTTATGTTTTTTCATCCTCTATGAATTAATTGCAAGATGACTAATTTAATTTGCTGTAAATGCACAGAAAAAAAAAGGTTTACAGGATTGTTAGAGTAAAAAGTATCAAATCAATGGATATAAATTATGAATTTATTTCCCTTTATTAGTTGTTGCCCCTTGTTAGTATAATATAATATTCCACCTGCTCATTTCTTACATAAAACAGGAGATGAACGTCTAAATTTTCATTCTTCTAGAAATAAAATTTATGACGGATATTTAATTTACATTTCCCCAGTAATGTACAAGATCCCATTTCGTCTCTCCATGACCAAGTCTTTGACTTTTGTGGGAGAATCCAGAGTGATTTTGACCCATTTGGTGATCCCATCCCCATATTTGAAATCCACCTGGACCGAATTTTCTTCCTCCTCAAAAGAATTCTTGACAGACTTAGGCTCTCCAATGACCACTTTGACATAACGAGTGGTGCCAGCGTTTGAGGAGGAAACGGAGAGACCGTTGCTCACAATCGTCCATGTCCTTCCGTTGGCCGACATGACGCTCGTACTCGTTCCTTGGGAGGAAGATGTGAAGGAGGAGGAAGAGAAAGATGATGAGCCTGGGACCCCTTGGACTTGTGTATGTTGGGCCTTGGCCTTCGAAATTATCTCTTCAATGTTCCTAAAAAACAAAGCTTAAATTATATGTTTTGTTTGTTTTCAATTTAGTTTTCAAAGGGGTATGCTCTCACGGCATGATGAACGGTCGAATAGTTGGGAAGACGCGGGGTTGGGACTGAATTTTTTTTTTTGGAAACGACTCCTCGGCGTTTCTCCTAACCCAGTTCCGATGGAATTTACGCTGGAAACACTCCTGCCAGGCAGGGGTAAAGAAAAGGGTAGAACACTCGTCACCTTCGACCAAATTTCCCAATGCCAGGAGCGTCAGGAGAGCCGAAATTTTTAGAACAAATGGACCCATTTTAGGTATGCTCCCACGGTGCTCCTATTTTAACTCTGTTTGTTAATTTGAAATTAATTGCAATTTGGATTTATCTACTCCTAGGATCCTGGCGTAAATGGATATTAATGACTCTTGCTCCCCGTGTGACTGCACTGGTGATGAAGAAAGTTGATGAGTCAGGTCCTTGCTGTTCATAGGCTCCTGGAACCTTCTGGAGGACAAAAGATCATAAAATTCACCATTCTCTGAAGTTGTTGACGGAAAATCCCATTAAATCAGGAGGTGTAAAATGGGGTTAGTAGGAGGGATGATGTGGAATGTTTACGTCGTCAACGCTTCCTCACTTTAAAATGTCAATTGGCAATTTAAGCACTCCTGTAAAGTAATTGGAATTGTTCATATGTATTCTCAAAAAGTCATCATGACATGAGAAGGCAATACGGGGGACATGTCCGCCCTACTGACTCATTTTAATAGACTATTAAAACTTTTCGGTGATTGGTTAGCAGGGTAGCGGCCATGGTTACCACCGGTATCGATTGTGTAGCTGTAAACAAAGTTTGATGAAAGGAAGGCTGCTGACTGGCGGCGGTTTTTTGTCAGTTTTACAATAAAAATAGATTTTGCGAATCCAGGCATCTCTTCTTCCCCATTAGGTCACAAGGTTAGTCAAGGACAATGGAAGGTTGGAATCCTTCAATTGGTTGTACACTCAGCTGCAAATGTTCCTACCGTGGCTGGGTTCCAGATCCGAAAAACTACTTTACCCGTCGGGATCCACTCATTGACGCCGTTCGTCGAACTTTCAGTCCTTGCGATCGACCCGCACGCGGTCCACCATTATCCGAGTATGTTGAAAACTCCATGTTAATGCTTGACAATTCAACTTGCCCGGTTCTAAATTATTTTCATTCCAGACCCGTTCCAAGTTTGAAGGCACCTCGAGAGCTTCCCGTCTGCTGCCTGGAAGATTATTCTGAAGAAAAAGCCGAAGCCAAAGAGCGTGAAGCTGCAGAATGCTGTGAGAAGTATCGACAGAGCCAAAATTCCTTGACCCCGTTTGTTCAAGTGACCAATTCGTGCGATCGTCCAATTTGTCTTACTGGCCCGAAAGGGTAATCCCCTCTAATCACAATTGACTTTCACTGTTTTTAATGCAATTATAATTTTTTTTTAAGGAGCGGAGACAAGGGGCGTTACGTCCTCGTTGACAAACCTGTTCGGACGGATATTCTGATTGGTACTTTCAATCCGGATGACAACAAATCAGCAGAGGAACTACTCCGAGAAAACTGTGACCGATTCTGGAAACCATGCAGTAGCGGACTCCGGCCATACCCTTGTCGTGGAGTCATTGAGTAAGATTTCCTAATTTTCATGCTTTCCAAATTAACCAACGCTCCTTCCTGGAACTGATTCTCATTTTAATTTGTTTCCCTAGTTTTCCCCGTCAGCAAGTGATTGATACGACTCTGCCAACTTATCACCCGGAGGCATCAATCTGTACCGGTACGAAGTATGTTGATCCCGAATACATACAGCAACAATACACGGAATGTCTGGAGAATGAAAGCAGAAAACAAATGGAGCAAATGGCCAAGAAAGAATGCCAAGAACGTGCTTGGAAACAACGGGATGCAGCTTGCTACCCTCCTGGATGTGCCACTCGACGATGCTGCGAATAAGGAAGGAAGGATTAATCACTCAACTAATTCACATCAATTTAAACTCAAATGAATCAAAATTAGTAATTTAATAACTTGAATGAATAAATTTCATGCCTATAAGGAGAGTGACGCTTACGCTGTGTGGGAAAATTCAAATCTGAAATGAACAGTCAGTAAAACAAAAAAATCGAAAGAGAAAGTGAAAAAGTGACACGTCGACTTGTTGTCTCTGTCAAAATCAGGAACAGACAGGAAGGGAAAAGGCGTTAATTTATTTAACAATTACCATTAAAAACGGTAACAAGTTGTCCTCCTTGTAGTGCATTTCGGTTATAGTTCGGTTCCTGTTATCCAATCTCGACATCCGGGTTTGAAAACCGATCCAGCGTTCCGAAGGACCTGTCAAGTGTCAACTGACGGTGACGGTGAGTATTTCTCAAGTGTTGGTGGTGATAGTATGAGTATCTTGATTACTAATTACTCTGTCCGTATTACAGTGAACCAGCAAACCAAAACCGGCTAATACAATGGTGCTTTTTACAATGATCTCTCGGCTGAGAGACTCCATGCCTTTGGCTGCATCGATGCAGAATGATGAAGAAGTACGCTAATCTAGAAACCTAAAGCGTTAATTTTACTGTTAAAAAGAAATTAACCAAATTGTTCATTTCCATTTTAGTATGAGAAAAGTCTGGTAGACTACCAACAACAAGCAAAACTACTTTTCCGTCGACTCAATTCGCAAAGTCCGCCGACATGTTCCCTCGAATCCGGTAGCTACATGTTCCAGTAAGTTAATCAAGCATAGTACCAAGTACCAATCCCTATCGATATTCAAGTTTGTAAAAACGAGTCTGGTTCTGATGATTATTTATTCTTGTATTTCTTAGCTATCTAATTCAGAATGATGTCGTCTATCTCACTCTCTGTGAGAAGAGTTTTTCCAAGCGCCTTGCGTTCACATACCTAGAGGATTTAGCTCAAGAATTCGCATCCCAGTATGCGAGTAAAATTCATAGTGTTACCCGGCCTTACTTCTTCATAGAGTTTGGTAAGTGCGAAATGTCTCTATTCTATCAAAAGAGTAGATAGTGAAATAGGATCATTCTAAATTAATTTTGATTTTACGTAGATACCTATATCCAAAGGGCGAGGAAGAGCGTACTTGATTCAAGGAGTGGGCGGAATCTGAGAACTCTCAACAGCGAGCTCCACGATGTCCAGAAAATTATGGTCCAGAATATTGATGACGTAATCAACCGCGGTGCCGTTCTGTCTGAGATTGACTACAAAGCCCAGAATCTGAGTGTTCTTTCTCAAAAGTATAAGAAGGACGCCACTTACCTGAACTTCCAATCAGTCTATGCCAAAGCCGCTGCTGGATTTATTGTAGTATTTGTATTTATTCTCTATTTCTGGGTGTTGTAACTAAACCACCTTCCTTCAGATAACGGATTCAATCACAATTACCAGTTCCAACTTCTGTATTGACGGGATTATGAATTAACTAAAATTCTTAGCGCAAAGTCAAGTCACAGATTCCAGCAGATCCAACCCTTGTCATTCTAATTTCATAATTTTCGGCAACACCACTGTTGCACTAATTCCCATTCACATATTTTTTATCTCCGGAATCAATTCTATTTAATTAAAGTCCAGCATTGCGAACGGTGAGTGGAAACGGAGGGTTTTCTAAAAAATTTACACCTAAATTCTGATTTATTCATCGACATTGTTTTCTATTTAGGAAACTAATCCACCTGTGGAGTTCATTTCTCTCTCTTGTAGGTTATGTCGAGAAGGCGAAGAAACGAATCCTTTGGAATGTCCGGGTGCAGGGTCCCAATCGTTGCTATGATCTTTTCATAGTTCCGATCCTGGAACTCTACGAAAGCAGCTTTGATTTCCAGCTCGTCGTAGAGACCTTTGATGAGCGTCTCTGCCTTCTTATCCTTTACTCCGTAGTAGCCCTGCGCAAAAATAGGACATGCGCTCTCATATTTATGGAACTGCTTAATGTCCAGGTCAAACGTCCTCTCCTCACCTCAAACAATGCTCGCTGCTCTTTGTTTGCAAGGGACAGTGCCGTAGCTGCCAACCAAGTGCATTTCCCATCAATGATGTCAGTTCCAATTTTCCCAGAGATCGCTGGATCAGCGTAGCAGTCAATGTAGTCATCCTGGACTTGGAAAAGGTGTCCCAACTGGAGTGACACTTCCTCCACGGGCTCCAAGTGAGCCGGTTTTGTCATTCTGGCCTGGTTAGAAAATGTCGCTAAAAATTCACAAAAATGTCGACGCCATTTCACTTACTAGAATTAGGGCCAAGGCTGCCGGTTGATAAAACGTGTAGAAGCTCGTTTTGTATTTGATAATAGCCGAATAGGCGGAAAGCGTGAACCTACGTTAGGAAAAAAATTGTCGTAGAGACACTGTTTCAGTTATGGGGTGGGGTGGGGGACGGTGGGCGTACTCGTCATAACGCTTATCCAGTCCAAAGCGCGTGTCCAGCGATTGACCCAAGATGGTCTTGAAGGACGTTTTGAGAAACATTTGAATCAATTCCAAACGAATCGTTTCGTCCTGGACGGCGTTCCCAATCAATTCATAAACTAAATTCTCAAGTAGGAGGGAATCGTTGACAGCCATTGGCCCTACGTCGGGTAGCCGATACCAACATGGGCTGCCGCGTCGAGTTTCCGAATTGTCCATGATGTCGTCAGCAATCAAATAGGCAGTTTGCATCTGCGGGAAAAACGAGTACGGGTGACATGTTTTGGTAATTTCTGCAACTCTTACAATTTCAATGCACCAAGCAATCAAATACGACAGTTCATCCTCCTCCAGGGTTCGATTAGGTTCCAAGTCCCGATAGATTTGAAGAAAGGTCAACCCCCTGTTAGTATTAGGAATGGGATGCAAAATTAAACTGATTTGTAATCGTCGCTATGTCGCTAATGAAGGAGCATCCTACCGAACTTGTTTTCCGTGCGGAACATTTTCCTTCATGAGGCGTTCGAGCCAGTTGACAGATTGGTAAATGTCCTTGTAATTTGAATCCTGTCGTATTCCTTTCAATAATTTTGGCCAATAATTGTTGAAATCCAGAATACAATTCGCCTCCATTTCCGAAATGGAATTTGCACAAAGTTCAACTGGCTCTTGGTTTGACGTTGGAATTTTTTATTAGACGCCACAAGCTCAAGTTCCTTTGTACCTTTCATTTTCATTTGCCCGATTTTAACAGTTTGGAACAATTAGAGAAACGAAGGTCGTATCCATTGTTCTTTTGTTAATAATTCATTTTCTTTGATTGAAAACTTTCATTTTCCAATTTATTTTCTAACGATGTTGACCTAAATTTCAAAAGGTCATTTTTTAATTCGTCTAAATTTTCTCCATTCTTTTTTTTTCCATTCTTATGAATCAATTCATAAAAATGATGGAAAGTCAAAGTATAAACACTTTTAGTTTTATCTATTTAGTAGTAGGGTTTTTCCACGTTGCACTCTATCGGCGTCACGTAATGTGCAAGTTAGTTAGCACGAAAGTTGGTCCTAATTTGTTCTTAAATTAATCAAGAGTCCGCAAAGCCGCAAACCAAATTCGTTGTCCTGTTGTAGAGTCCATTTCCTTTTGTTTATGAACCTACATGAGGAGGAATTTCTAAAGGTAGTGTCCGAATTTTGAGATTTTCCATTTAGGAGCCTCCTGTTTTGTTGTAAAATGAAAAGAGATCCCTTTGTCATTTTGACCTCGGTTGGAGCTTTTGATAATGAAATATCGACCTAGGGATCTCTCCGTGAGGCAGAGTTCCTGGAGTTAAAAAAAAATCGATATAAGCTCTTTCCAAGACAAGACCCATTGCGGTTCTTTTTTAAATGGAAGCGATAAGTCAATTTTGATATTTCAGAGACTAATACTGGAAGCCACTTCGTTGTTCGTCTTTGGCCTGCCGTGTCTTCTTGATCTATTTTTAGTATATTGGCTAGTCTTGGCCATATCCAAGCTCTCCTCTCTCGGTTTTATTACTTCAGGAGAAGAAAGGAGTAGCAGCGTATTCTGAGTCTGGAAATTATACTCTTCCCCAGGTTCCAGCGCACAAAACTGACAGTTGTCAAGTAGTTCTAGTCAGACAAAGGTGTCGTTAAATCCTGGAGTCATAATGGTTCTGCCGTCTACTCCGGAAAGCAAACCGTTCCTGCGACAAAGTCCTAGGTAAGGTAGCACTAACTCCTGGAGTGGTGCCCATTAGCACAAAACAAATACATTATAACATTAACATCCCCATAGCCTTTGATTTTGGACCCAGTTGAGTCATGTAATGCAAATAGTACATGAAATGTTATTTTTACCAGGAGCGAAGGAAGTAATCGATTCGACCAATTAGAGTTGGAGGATCCGGATGAACATGAAAGAAATCATTCAACCGGAACCAACAGCACTGCTGCCGCTGCTAACAGTCAAACCGAGAGCATAATCGATATTCAGAAAATGTATTACTCGCCAGATCCCCTCCCGGATCCCCTCCACCTGCTGGACCAGAAAAAGTCCGAAGAAGAACTCCAGGGTATTTCTGGAAAGAAAATTCATAAATTCTACCAGGCACAGAATGAACTAATTGACGCCATGCTCGCTCCCGTCGCCCCCATGACGGAAGAAGACGCCCAGCGTCAGGATCTCAAAGTGAACATTGCCATTTACGGCACTGCGACGGCAAGCGTCCTCCTCTTATGCCTCGAACTCGCTGCTGCCCTCATTTCAGGCTCCCTCTCCATTTTTGCAACAATGTCTGATGGATTCATGGATCTCCTCAGCTCCGCCATTATCATCGCCACCAAATACTTTTCCAGGGAAACGGAAACATACCGCTACCCATCTGGGAAAGGGAGATTTGAGACTGTGGGCATTGTGGTCTTTGGATCCCTCATGACCACTCTGTCCTTCCAACTCATCCTTCACTCTGCGGGTTCACTGATTAGTGGGACGCCTGAACCACCAGACCTAGGGATCTTGTCCATTGGGCTGGTAGTGGTGGCCATTGTGATCAAACTGTCCCTCTACATCTACTGTCGCCTCGTGGACAACCTAACTTGTCAGGCCATGTCGGAAGACCATCGGAACGACCTCTTTCTCAACACGTTCGGAATCATTCTGGCCTACCTCGGGACCCACGTGAACTCCATGATTGATCCCATTGGCGCAATTCTCATTGCCATCTTCATCCTCTGCTCCTGGTCCCACAGCGTCCTCAAGCATTGTCGCCTCATTGTCGGGAAATGTGCGGATCCAAACTTTATCAAGCGCGTGACCTACATTGCCATGACGCACGATGAAAGGATCCTCGAGGTGGACACTTGCAAGGCTTACCATGCGGGGTCCAAGGTTATAGTGGAAGTGGACATTGTGCTTCCGCCCGAGACCACGCTCCAGGTTTCGCATGATCTTGGGGAATCTCTCCAGAACAAGCTGGAATTGCTTCCAAAAGTTGAGCGGGCCTATGTGCACGTCGACTACGAGTCGACGCATACTCCAGAGCATCACCGGGATTTATGGATGGAACCGCATTCCTAGGAGGCTGTTACTCTCCGCCCCTTTTGTGTCCTGGAAATTATTAATTAACTTTTTATACCCGGTCGTTTTGGTGTCGTTTCGCCGCATTATCGCATAAATCTGGATAGCAGAATAAATATTTATGAATTATGAGGTGTGCGGGCGGGGGGCATGTTTGTGCTAATTAAAATTTTCATTCTTATGTACCCCACCGCCTACGATTTTGGACTGAGGTTTCTATTTAGTCCGGAAGAGAGATCGAATTTGTTATTTGACAGGGCAGGGCTTTTGGGATTTCTGTTGTTTGTCATCCTCCTCGACTGTTAAGAAAATTGTCTTTCCCGTTCCTGTTTTTCCACACATGGGGAAAGCGGTTAGGAGAATAGCGCTATCGATTTACCTGCTGCTCCTACTACTAGTAGAGCTACTGACTATAAAACTCTCCAGCAGCGCCCGGGTTCCTGGAAGGCAAACCTACCTGCTCCTCTTTTCATTTAAGTTTATCTAATCTCTATGAAATGGTTGACTTGTAACTTTGGAAAGTTTTTTGGCTTGGGAAGGTGTGGTGGTGAGGGAGTGCTGCCGGGTACTTTCTCCCGGGCATTCTGCTCCTGGAGAAGATGCTGGAGAACCCATAAGCATGACAATGAAGAGAATGAGAGCGAGGACGAAAAGTGGGAAGATTGTCTTGTCTTCTTGTCTCTTCTTTCAACTTTTGTGCCCTCCTCCCTTACTACTACTTCCCAGTGGGGTACGGTCGGCGGGTAAAGTCAAGGAGGAAGGGGAAGAAAGTTCCAAGGACCCAGGGATATCCTGCTTGTCCCCATACCCTTTCCAGAACTAGTTCCAGGAGAAAGTCATGCATGCGTGCAGTAGGCGCTGGATGATTTTGGGTCTAGGAGCTCGGAGCTCCCACTACCACGGCCGTGTGTGGAGTCCTTGCCCTTACGTCATTCCCCGTCCGCACCACTCTGGAGGAACCACCAACCCACGACCGAGGAACAGAGAAAAGTCCCGAATTCCGAGGATTCGGATCTACAACTAACTTCAACTTGTACCTCTTCTAAATGTTTACGAGATGTTGGTTTGGTTGGTCTTCCTTTCTTCTCCTTTGCAGAAAACGGCTTCCCCTGCTTCTTTCCCGTTGCCTTGCTGCTCCACTCCCCGTTTCCACTTTTTTCCAGCTCCCGTTTTTCCTCACTTTCTCCGGGTAGGATGAAAGTTCGGAAGATCTGCTCAGTGTGACTATCCTTCCCAGACTGTCCGGGCAAAAATTCCTCCGTGTCTTCCCGCTTTCCAGCAATTCCACGGATTACCAATTGTGAAGATCCCCCTCCAATTCTTCAGGCAAGTCCAAAGGGACGGGTGCGCCCGAGGTCATCAATGGAAATCCGGGTGCCAAAGTTCTGTTGACCCCCAACCCTTCCAGCATAATATTTGGAAAGGATTAATTTGAAAGGAGGTTCCCAGAAATAAGCACCGAAAGGAAAGCAATTATGGTACATGGTTCCAAATATTGAAACTGTCCGGAGAACCCGGGCTCATGTTCCCTAAAATATTTCACACCGCCGCCGGAGCAGACGCCCACATTTTACCCAATACCCACTACTACCGAGCCTGGAATTATTAACCACTCCTTAAAAATAGATGACGAGGATGGAAAGGAGCTAATGATTCCAGAAGGAGCTCCGTGGGCAGTAAGAATGGACACGACGACGGGTGTGACGGTCACGACGACGACGACGACGAGTAGGCAGTGATGGTGGTGGTGAAAGTGAGTGAAGGGAGACGGATTGGACATGACTTTGGACTTGTTGGACGGGAACAACAGCGGCCGGTGCTGTCCCCGTCCAGGTCTCCGTCACGACGTCCCCTCCCACCGCCGTTGACTACTAAAATTAGAATGAAACCTACAAGGACCGCCGCTGAAAAGTTCTTCCCTCCTCTTGTGATAATCTCCTTTTGTATCGTAATTGGATTCTGGACGGATTTGGGGTCATTCCAAGTGGTCGGGGGCACTAAACCGGCGGATAACCGGAAACTACTCCACATTGCTGCCATTTTCCCAATTAATGGGTCCGGCGGGTGGCAGGGCGGGCAGGTAAGTCCTCAACAATTCACTTTCCTTTGGGTCTTTCATCTTGACAGAATCCTAAATTAACCTCTTTAATGAATTCCGACGGACGTCCTGTAGGCATGCAAACCCGCAGCTGACATGGCTCTCGAGGATGTCAATTCCAAGAGTGATCTCCTTCCAGGCTACAAGTTAGACATGCACTGGAATGACTCCGAGGTGAGGTCACGACCGTCCCTTGCCCCCAGGAACCCAACCCATCCCTTTTCGCATTAAAATATCAAATTGGTAAATTGCAAAACAATGGGATGGGATCGATAGGGATTTAATCGGCGATTGGTTGGCTCATAATCGCTCCTTCCCCCCGTAGTTTCCTCGAAAGTGATTTCCCATAATCAATTTATCCGTCATTTCCCTTTTTTTCCAAGTGTGAGCCGGGACTGGGGGCAGCTGCTATGTACGACCTCCTTTACAAAGATCCAGTGAAGCTGATGCTCTTGGCCGGATGCTCAACTGTTTGTACGACTGTGGCAGAGGCTGCCAAAATGTGGAACTTGGTTGTGGTAAGGGATATTTGAATTGATTTCATAATTAATCCTAAACAAGCTATCCCTCCTCCGTTCGGCGAACGGCGAGGCGACGGAGCTGAAACTTTAGGAGCCAAACTTAGCTCCAGAAACTTTGTCCATGAATTCCTTCCTATCAGTTCTTAAGTAAAGTAAACTGGGTTGTAGTACTGAATCCTGGTCTTTAATTTAATTATTTCACAGTTATGTTACGGAGCTTCTAGTCCAGCACTTTCAAATCGAAATCGTTTCCAGACCCTCTTTCGTACTCATCCCAATGCAATTGTCCACAATCCAACGAGAATTAAACTAATGAAAATGTATGGGTGGAGTCGGATAGGTAAGAGAATAATGTTATTAGCTAGGTAAGTTAATGTAAATGGAAAAGGTGTGGTCTGATTGTTTTGATGTGAGTTAATTATGTCCGAAAGTCATGAGCCAAACTTAACGTGTCCGAGGGAATTACAGTGTGACTCGCGGACAAACCAAAACGATACAAACTACTACAACCTCATATGTCTAACATTCTGTTTTTGTCTCCAGCCATTCTACAACAGGCCGAAGAAGTTTTCATAACGGTGAGTCCAAAATCCTGAAGAAATTCCATGATTGATTCATGCAAAAAAATGAATGAAAGAATGATACTAAAAGTGGTTGACGTGATCCGGGAGTGAGTGATCTGATAAAATGGGCCGTAGTACAGTTCCCATTGTAAACAAAAATGGATGAATGAAATATTGACCTCTAACGACTCGAACGCATTCGATTTTTGACAATAACAACAGTTTGTTGAATTATTGTAAAACCCCATTCCATTCCTCCACATTTCAAATTCAGGCCTTGTCTCCCGGATGTACTGTCCGTGAGCCGGAGCATGGGCTTGTTTGGGTCGCCGCACATTCTCGCTCGCACGACATACAATCAAAATAATTCCTGGAACGTGCCGCCGCTGGCCGTGGGTTTCGTGTCATCTTTTGTTACCTCCCTCGTCATCGCTTCTTTGGCGTCGCTTTTCCATCTTTTCAATCAGTTTCCGCCTTTTCGTCCTTTTCATTAAAGTTGAACTTCTTAATTAAACTCCATTTCTCACACCTTGAACATACACAGGTTGTAAGGGGAAGTGGCACTAAAACCGTACACGGTGCGTACCACGACCACCAGCGGCGTTCCAACAGGCGGTTGTCAGTAGGAAGCGAGTTTGTCAGTCATTGACAGTTTGACACGCGTCAGTGTCAGCATTTGCCCCAAAAGTTTTGTTTCCTATTTTTACCTTTTGTTTTCCCCATGTGTATTTCAGACTGTTGAGAATTTGGAAGAAAAATGTAAGCAAGCAGGCATCGAGATTGTAACGCGACAAAGTTTCCTGACGGACCCTTCAGAAGCTGTCCGGAACTTACGTAAGTTGCCTCAACACGGTTCTCATGCATCTTTAAAACTATATAACCCACCGCCGCGTGCGGAGGAAACTTCGCTTCACGACGTTTCATTTGTCTTGTCTCTCATGACATGACGAGCACGCTCGGCATGCTACTGTCAGTCAGGCTGGCCCCTGTCCCAAGGGAACTGCCTGCCCACCCTGTCCATAAGTCCAGCAGCTGTCCAGGGTTGTTAACAGAATTTGTTTGTACTTTGTCCCGGTGTAGAGCGACAGGATGCCCGGATTATTGTTGGCCTCTTCTACGTGGTGGCAGCGAGGAGGGTCCTTTGCGAAATCTACAATAGAAATCTCTACGGAAAGAAATTTGTTTGGTTCTTCATTGGTGAGTTATTGGGAATTTGTAAATGTCAGAGGTTAGGCTTAGGCTACTGGAGCTGCTCTTCCAGCCCACTCCAGACTCCAGGGGACACACTTTATTTTTAAAACGCTCCTGCCTGACTTCCCCAATGGCAAAGAAAGGCAGGAGAGGATATAAAAGTTTCAATTCCGGGCAGTGAAAGTGCTCTATGCACTTGCCAGCTAAGGGATGAGACAGGTGCGTAATCACATTTTCTCCTTTTTCCTTGCGTCATCTTCTCCAGGATGGTACGAGAATAATTGGTATGAAGCAAACGTGGAAGCGGAAGGGGTCAACTGTACCAAGGAGCAGATGAAGATTGCTGCCGAGGGGCACGTGAGTCCCATTTTCTCTGAATCCTCCTCACTAATATTGTCCAGAGTATTGTCCAGGGGGCGGTGGAAGACGCTGGAAATTAGAAATGGTGGCAAAGCGTGCCGGATATCGTTTGTATCTTTTTAAATTTGATTACAGTTAACCACGGAAGCCATCATGTGGAATCAGGATAATCGGAAAACCTTTTCAGGAATGGTAAGGAATTCTTGTGTTTTTTCCTTCCACGGTCGTGGTGGTTGCATGAAGCACGACGGCCCACCGCGGTGTTCGAGACCTCTACTTTCTCCATTCTTTTATGTGACACGTAATTAGACATCGGAGGATTTTCGCTGTCGACTGCACGAGAAGCTCAAGGAGTTAACCAACTTCAACATTGACAATCGTGAATTCCCGGAAGGTATGAAATAATGTTAGAAGTTTTGTAATAATACGAAACTGTTCAAATAACATATTGATTACTCTTATTTGTCACCACAAAACGTTTCAAAATATTTCTCGAAATCTGTCGGATCAATAGTGTAGCACAGGACCATGTATCCTACTTTAGCCTTATACACGAACATAGCGCGTAACAATTCTTGAAGTGAACGACTACTCTTCAACAACAAAGTTTCTTTCTTGACAATTTCATCAAATCTTAATGCGCTGGTAACAACTTTGACCTCAACACAATATTTCCCATCGTCATCCTTCCCACGGCCATCGCAACTTCCTGACACTACTTTCCCTGTTGGCAAGTGGTCTCTGGACTTGGAGATGCCACCAACTCGCTTCACTTTGACCTTTAATACACAAATTTAGGTGTTGCATTTGCATGGCATTATTCGTATAGGGTAATTATTGTGCGCAATTTTATCTATATTTACGTCCTGTTTTCCATCGAACCAATCCAAAATCTTCGTCTCCATCTCCATACCGGTAGCACGACCATATGCAGCTTTTTCAGCTCTCCTGTAGTAAAGTCGTATTTTTTAAATTTAAGATTTGTTTAAAATGACTAAGCTAATGATTCTACTCGTTTTGAATTAGAATCTTACTTGGCTTTTTTCATCTCCTTGCTTTCACCACACTAATCCTTAATCCATTCGAACATGGCTATTTAAGGAAATTTGGGACTTGCATTTTTGCCCGCATTTTGTACACGTGAAGTTGGATGTAAGATTGCTAGTGAAGTGATTTTCCATGGATCCTTTCGTTGCAAAACTGCTCGCCACAGCCTTCATCTTTACAGAAATAAGGATCCGTCATTTCATGGTCCAGATTCATATTATTTTTCAATTTATAACGCAGTCCAAATGCTTCATTGCAACCATCCTGTGGACATTTGAAATTTCCGTGACTTCGTAGTCCGTCTGCCGAATCGTAATATCGGATGGGGTCACAGTCATTGCATGGAAAATCCGTTGGAATAATTGTTTTGGTGATTGGGGTCAACTTTCTTTCCTTTTTTCAGGATGATTTCCGAAGCGGTGCTTTCTCTTTCTTCTTCAGTTTCTCCAATTCCTCTTCCAATGTCCTTTTCTCCATTCGTAACTGATCAGTGATCAATTACATTCCTTTGCACTTGACACTTTGATTTTAATTGCTCATTTTCGTCCAGTAGCACTACACAATTAGCACACTCCATGTTCGATATTTTGAGATAAAATTTTATTAAAAACACACAGATTAATTTATCAAATCGCGGCTAACCTAATAAGCTTCTTTTGTTTTGTTAAATTC
>JAQIWD010001019.1:0-14906 GCA_034694825.1 Anurida granaria
TACCGTGAGCTCGTCTGCCAGTTGCCCTTTTTTGAAAAAGAAACCCTTCGCCTCTATGCAAAGCTTATGGGGAGGGGGGTTTCTTTTTCAAAAAAAGATCAACTGGCAGCCGAGCTCACGGTAGGTGCGGGGGTTTGAGAACGGGCAATGGCCGTTTTCGGACTTGGAGTGTAATGTTACCAAGAACTTCGGGATATCCTTGTCTTGCACGATTGCATACACATCCCAGCCGTAGGTCTGGTTCAAGAGAGCAGTGAAGTTGGATAGTAAGATCAGGCCAGACACATTCCCCTCCTAAAGTTATGTTAAGCATTCCATGGCGAGTTTCTTAAATGTAATCGTGACAACTACGCCTGAACCTGAATTATTTTGTAGTATGGAGAAATTGAGCAGTTCGTAGAGGTCGTCACTAGGATCAGAGAATCCTCCTTTGCGGGTGTAAAGTCATCTTTTGTCAAACCTTCCTGGCAAAGGTCAAGTGTCTTTTCATAACTGAGATTGTAAGCCTTCTGTATAAATCAACAAAAGAAAACATAATTACAATTTGTATAGATACATCATACTGATGATCACCATACGTGAGCGACGGTGTCGAGTGAGTACAATTCATTTGCGTAGACCATACAGATTGGAGGAACATCTCCCTTGCCAAGTAGGTTGATCAAGCCATATCCATATTTAGTTGTCTAAATGATTAGAAATCAATGAAAACGAACCAGGAATTAAATACAGTGCGACTTACATACACAATTAAACTTACATAGGCATCGCCAACAACCGAAGTAATTCCGTAATGACTAAATATGGCAAGGAATATCGTGACAGCAAATGTTGGATCACAAAGTCGTCTTGGAGCCATGACGGATGATGTGGCGTGGCACAGAGGTGTGAATTTCAGCTGCAGTCTCTCAATCAGAAGTCGATTCGACAAAGATCTGTACCGAAGATATAAGATTTAAGAAGGAAAGATAGGCACGTAATTAGCAATTACTGCTGAAAAAGTGTGTTACCTCTGAGGTATGCGGAGGGAATTCGTTGCAGTAATCTGTCAAAGTGGAGGTCAGTTGGGCGTGAGGTGTTTTGCTAAGGACAGAACAGGTTGAGATATTTGACCTTTGGTTAAAGAATTAATCTGGATTTTATCTATCGAAATTGAGCAAACGAGTAACAAATGAAAGCAGAAACTACATCTGACAGCAGCAATCAGCTGTCGGCACTTTCGATGACTCTGTTTGAATGTGGACGAGGCATGCAAAGGAACCATGAAGAAGGTCATCCACCCAAGGAAAGTGGATTGATACAAAAACACGTCTTGGAACCGGATTTTTTCCAACTGATGTCGCATTTTTATTTAATGAAAATCATAAGACTGGCACATCCAAATGCGTAATTTTAGTAAATTAATTAGCAACACTCCATAAGTTCTAATATAGCATCTAAAATAGGTAGACACAATTATGCTGCACACTTATTTGAGAATTCCGGATGTCAAAATGTTGAAGCAGTTTAGTCAGGTCGTTCGTTGAGTTTGGGCTACTCGCAAAGTTATTGCTAAGTTGTGCGCTGCTAGTTCTGGATTCGGTGGTTGGTCGACGTCATTTTGTCCCGAACGAAATAGTCTCAATTAATTTTACATTTCTAAATTACAAGGAGTCAAAAGGACAAATTATAATCTCAAGAAGCAATCATTTTAATAAGTGTGGAAGAAAATTTCTGATAACATAAATCAGTAACAATCGTTATAACTGGGAAAAAGCTTTCACTCCTGAGAAGAAGCCATCCCTTTAAGCCGCTAGCACATCATTTTTTATCGCCCTTTCTCATTTTTCATTATGCCCGTTTCTTTTATCAAATTTGGATGAGATGAGATTTGAGCAGAAACCTTAGATGGGAACCTAGTTTGTGAATGTACTCAAGATGTCCCTCTTTAGCTGAATACTCATGTGCATGAGAAGGAAAAGACAAGAATTCACATGAGCATCTGAGCAAGTGATGCCAAGGACTCGACGAAAAGATGTAGATTTAAGGAAGACATGAGCATCTGAAAAGGTCTTCAGGGCATGAGCAGGAGCATAGCGATTTGATATAATCATGATCACATTAGGTCGCTTAGACGAAAGGCGAACGCATTTTCAATCTCGCCTAATAATTGAAGTAGGTTGGGTGCAGCAAAATGCAAATGAGAACTTGAAGTGGCGGTGAGCGCGAACAAGAGAGAGAATAAAGAAAAGAATTCATTTTGAGCATGAGTACGGAAGGGCAGAAGAAAAACAACTCGTTTTGAACATGAGCACGGGAGGTCATAAGGAAAAGAATTTATTTTGAGCATGAGAACGAGAGGGCATTAAAATAAGACCTTTATGTTAGTAAAGGACGTTGTGGCGATGTTGTTGAACATGAGCTCATGAGTATCTACTCGTGAGGGCTCCCATCTATGTTAGAAAAAGGGGATAGAGGTGTAGGACCTTCTTTTCTTTGGGCACTAATTTGAATTCAATTTGGTAGCGTTGAGTTTCGGAAAAATACTCCACTCTGCACCCCAGCAAATGATAATTAATTTACTCATCAACTAAAGTTAGGCGAAAATTTAGCTATTGCAGAACATCAAAATATCGAAGCTAACCAAAAGTAGAAGTTTTGAAGCTAAAATCAAGTTAAAAAGTGATAAATTTTATTGTGTGATGTTAAATTGATCCACGGATGCCCATACCTGAATTCCCCCTTCCATTCTCCTTGTGTTTCTTACAGATCCTTTTGCCGGCGCCAAGAATCGACACTCACTCTCCTCTACTTTCTAAACAAGCCATTGCAAATAAAATCAATCTCTTCTCTTCGATTAATTAATCGTTTTGGTAAGTCCAATTTGCTTTTCCTTTTCATCATCACATACATGGTAGGTAACTCAACTGTTGTCTTTATTTTCCAGATCATGTCTATCGGAGTTCCAATCAAAGTTTTACACGAAGCTGAGGGACACACAATTACCTGTGAGACGATAAATGGGGAAACATTCCGTGGTAAATTGGTCGAAGCAGAAGATAACATGAATTGCCAGATCTCGAACGTCCATGTCACTTACCGGGATGGCCGTACAAATGAGCTCGACTTGGTCTTCATCCGAGGATCTAAGATACGGTTCCTCATACTTCCGGACATGCTAAAGAATGCTCCAATGTTCAAGAGAGGGGGGAAAACAGGCGGCGGTGGCGGGGCGGGTGGGATTACTTCTGGAGCTCGAGGAAAGGCGACGTTAATGCGTGGAGCAAGTAAGTCAAGCATAAATGTACTCTTTACAGTGTTGGTTAAAAATCGGGTATTCTTTCCTTTGTATGACTTTATTCGTTGTCAGATTATAACGTTTCTGGTATAACACTACATGCAGAGGTTTCTGTTTCTGTTGTTGATTTTCTATTGAAATGTTTACTTAGTCTAACGGGATTTCAACTAAAGTCCACTAAACTAAATCCAACTTCATCAATCAACATGAATTAATCTAATCTGATTGTTTCATTTTCAGTGCGTGGAAGAGGTGGAGGTCGTGGTGGGCCAGGAGGAGGACGCGGCGGTGGTCGTGGAGGTGGAAGTTGGTTGGGTCAAGGGCCCCCACGTGGTGGTGGTGGCCGTGGAGGTGGTGGTCATTAACTTTTTAGGTCTCCTTTGTTCGGTTAATATTCACCTCTTTCCTTACTTTTATGCTAAAATATTTAAACTATGTTTAAATAAAATTGTTTTTCAGTTCAAGAAGCATTCACTTCATCCTGAAAAAATATTTTTTAGTCCTCGATGATGAGAATTGCAGGAATCTTTTCAGTTTGCTGGTTAAACTCTTTCGTTTTTTTTGAGTTGCATCCAGCGGCTCTTGATCTTTCTTTTGGTTTTGAATGAAAGGAAACTGATGATGGGAATGGGGAACTAAGAAAGTAGGAAGAGAATTTGGATCATTTCTTTGCCCCTTTCGAAGTGCGATTGATAAGCGTCTCCTGGAGAAGCCACTCTAATTCATCTTCCAAACTAATTTTGGGATATTGCTAATCTCTCCTCCCTTCTGCAAGTCCATCATCAGTCTACAGTCTTACCCTGATGAACTTATTTAACCCTTTCAGTGAGGGCAACTGGCAGAGACGCTCACTTCCGACTATTCCGAAAGTCCATTCACGTCTGACCATTCCAAATCGCTTCCAGTCTTCACTGAGAACAGCGTCAGAACCGACGCCTCACTCCCATAAACATCAACAGTCAAGTTGCCTTCATTAAAATTTTTTTTCGAGACTGTTAAAACGTTGTTAAAGATATCAAGTGCTCCTAAAGAAAACCCAGTTCTGACCCAGTAAGAAAACCAGGTCCCTGTGAGGTTCCAAAGTGTTTGTTACGCCACCGAAATGAGAAAGAGACGGTGACAGCGTCTTCACTTTTCATCCGAATCCAAACTATTTCAAGTATTCTTGGGAAAATGGGACCCTGGGACAAAATGTTCCCCATTTTCCTACTAGTTGTGCTCGGGGCCAGGATCTCATCAGTTAGTGGGCAACCACAGCCCGGGGCTAGTGGTAGTGGTGGAACTCGTCCTAGGAATGGAAATGGAAACGGCGCAAATGGAGGTGGGGCCGGAGGTGATTATGACTACAATGGATACGAATATGAGGAGTACAATGTGGATAACGAATCGGATGAGAGTAAGTTTCGTTATTTTTATAAAAGGGACTCTTTCCAGCCGCCCGGTAACGGCGACGATTTGGCTTGCGGTTTTTGTATTAGAAGATCGTTGACCTCGTCGCTTTCCATGTGGATGCGAGACAGGCGTTGTGTAGTTGATAAAATGGGAGGAGAGCAAGGGGTCGTGGAACCACATCAAAATAGTGGAGATAAACTGTCCACTTCCTATTTCATGAAAGTCTCCATTCAATGAGACCACGAAAGTCTCATTTCCTCATTACATAATAACGCAATCTCCATTCTAAACTATCGCTTCTGCGAGTTTCAGACAGATTTTTTTTTTGCAATCATTGATGAAGGATTAATTGGGAATATGTTCCTCCATTTTCACTTGAATTTTTTGTGTGCAAAATTTAGCGAAGCCATCTTCGACGACATCCCCACGGGGAAGCCGAACTCAAACTACCACTCAAGCGCCAAGGATTACTGAGCCACCACGACGCCATGCAGGTTAGGATAGTGCCAAGTGAACACGAAATGGTAGCCGGATGTAGAACCTTGACCTTGAAACCGTTGCCTGCTTTTCTAGATGTAAGAACTTGTGAGTTTGAAGGGAGAATTTACCAAGATGGTGACGATTGGAAACCGGACACTTGTGCCGTCTGCCGTTGCATTCGGGGAACCGTTGAATGCAATCGTGAAGGTTGTGGAGGATCCAATTGCGACGACGTTGAGTGTCCCACTCTTGCATGTGGAGGTCAACAGTACATCCCACTTGGACAATGTTGTCCCATTTGTACGGACGAAGTAGATAATGGAGGATCTTCAAGTAGTGGGGTAAGAATTTATTGTTCCAGCGCATGTATTGTTCCAGTAAGAATTAATTGTGCATTCCCATTTCAACAGACGGGCACAATTGGAACCGGAGGAAGATGGCCGACCACCACGATTGGACCTCGGGTCAGTTTATGAAGTTTGTAAATTTAAAAAAATAGAATACGTTTACAATTTTGCTTAAAGGGAGACGATGGATATCAAGGGGCACAAGGACCAAAGGGAGATCCTGGTAAACCTTGGTTTTTGTCAATTGTGTGAACATTTTCAAAATTGTATTAAAAATGCAAAATGCTTCATAATTTTTGAAATTATTTAGGCAGCAGCGGTTATCCGGGAATCCCAGGTTAGTTTTTAAATCGGAGAATTATAGACAGTTAGCAAAAATAATCCAAAAAATTTTGCCATTTTTAGGGGATCCGGGACCTCCTGGCCCTACGCCTGACGTAATGCGAAATTATTCAAAAAATTTGCAAACTTTATTGCAAGAATGTCCCCTGCCTCTAGATTACCCCATTTTTGAATCAACTCGGACAGTCCCAAGGGAGTGGTGACAAGGGCCCTGCCCCAGATCCATTCCAATTTATCCAAGCTCAAACTGGGCCAGTTGGAGCCAGGGGACCACCAGGTATGAAATCTTCCAAAATGTTATTCAATTCCTGGGACATCGATCTGAATGTAAATTATTGCATGACAGGACCAGCAGGGCCCCCTGGTCCACAGGGATTTACTGGGTCGCGCGGTGAAGGAGGGGATCCTGGAATACAAGGGTCACAAGGTGAATTGAAATTAACATTCATTTTACTCCGGAGGCGACCATTAGGCTTTTCCTATTTTATAATATGTATCATAAAGATTGCACCATCAAAATTTTTTAATGACATCCCATAACTTCAAGGTCAACAGGTAAACTTTTATTTTGGACCAAAACTAGTAGAGTTGTGGTTAATTGGAAATGATTTGACTCCCCAACGGCGTAACAGTTTGTTCAGAAATTTTTTGAACAAACAACGAACATTTTGATTCAAATTATATATTCAACTATTCAGGAAGCGAAGGACCGCGCGGCCTTCCAGGAGCTCCTGGAAAAGACGTAAGCACCCACTTTGGTTGAAGTAACTTTGCAGTTGCCCATTGTCGCCACGCATTTAAAATTTAGTCCCATCAAAGCCCACTGCCGGCAGCAACAATGGGTGACGACAATGAGAGAAAAATTTGGCTACGCAGGAGAATGAATCTTGTTTAAATTAACAATTCGCTAAAATGCCACTAACAAAAGGTAAAATTTGGAACGAGTTTGACGAAGAACCAAATCCTACTGGGAAAATTCCATTAGCAAAATGTAAACAGTGTGATTGGAAGCGTTGGTTACTGTGCGATATTTGCGTTCGAAAGTAAAAAAAAAAAAAAACGTAACATACGTATTATACGTAATATATGGTGTATTTCTAAAACATACGGTATATTACGGACTCAGCAAATACGCTTTGTATGGTCAGCTTAGCTTAGGTTAAAAGTAATACAGTTAGAATTAGAAAAATTTCTATACATTTGGTTTGGGTTAGTATGCTAAATTACATTTTGTTTCGTATGCCACTAACGTGTCAAACACATACGAATTGTAAATTAGCATTTATCCCAAACAAAATCTATTTTTAATCAATCAAAAATGTAACCAGCTCATCGTCCTTGCCAAAATTTTCACTCTTTAACGCCACCGTTTCCATCGTGACACAACTTGTGGTGACAGATTTTGCGACTGACAGTCACCCATTGCAGCCACCGGCACTGGGCGCTAACAGAACTAAATTTTTAACGGGTGGCGACAATGGACGACTACAAACTTCGACCATCACTTTCCTTGACACACGATCTGATTCAATCTAATCTTTGAAAATTCGTAGGGTGAAGGTGGGGATGATGGGCAGGCTGGGCCCTCTGGACCCTCTGGACCTCCAGGTATGACCCCAATTAATGAACTACTTCCAGGAAATTAGTTCTCATACTATTTTTGGGCACTAGGACCAAGAGGGTTGCCAGGAATGCCGGGATTGCCAGGAACGAAAGGGCACCGTGGATTTTCAGGGTTGGACGGCGGAAAAGGAGAGCAGGGTGTGCCTGGAGATAAAGGATTGAACGGTCTTCCTGGCCAAAGTGGACCAAGTGGACCAATTGTATGCTTAATGGAATCGGCCCTAGATTTTTTCCCAGTCTAGGACCGATTCCAGAAAATTGATACTCAGAACGTGAAAATCCGAAATATCGAGAATCCAGAAAACGTTAATTCCAGAAAACCTTGTTCTAAAAAATCAAAGATTCAGAAAAAATAATTCCAATAATTCCCGAAAACTGAGTTCGAAAAAAATTCAATCAAACGTTTAAAAACATGATACAACGAAATTTTTTTGACAGTGATTTATTTGGCAATTTTTTCCGAGACCGCTTGGCTCATTTTTCGACCCTTGCCATGAAAAGAGGCGACGTTGTACTATATTGCCTTCTGGAATTGCGCAAACTCCATAACAGCGTAATTATCAATGAACTGTTGCATACGAACTTTCATTTCCATTTTTACTGAATTTGTTTGCGTGGCATTTGTCCCGCCACTCTTCTTTCCATTGCGCGTGAGATCCTTCCTTTCATTTACTCAATTTAGATACGGTGTCTCCCTGTAATTTGTGCGTAGTAAACGTGGAGATTAAAAAACTGTATTTTTGGGACAGTGATTGCTTGTATGTCACTGGCGAGGAAAATACCATTCGGCTGGACGCCTTGAACCTTACATTGCAAAGTTCTACGACGCCAGTACTCGGTACTTTTGTAAGTCAATTGAGACTATTCGTGGAATTGGCGCTACTTCAGTGACCAATTTTTCCATACTATAACCCATTCCTCAAAATAGCAATTAAAAATTAAAATGAATGATATTGGAAACTTTGGAATACAATCTATACAGGGATTCAAAAAACTTGAAGTCTCATATTTCACGCGCATGAGGGAAAGGGACGATTGAATAATGACGTCACCCTCCGAGGGGGGAGGGGGTACACGAGCTGGCGACGTTTTATGACAACGGGGGAGGGTCTCCCAAAACCATGACGTCACTAGAAATTTTACGCAATTTCAGCTTTTCAGGATGGTTAAGAATTAGAAATCCCAACATTTTGGGAAACTAGAATTCTCGTGCGAAATTATCTACGTTAGATGTATTTTGAACTATTATTTTTCAATTTAGTTTTCTATTCCTCATAAGAATTTCCTCATAAGAATTAAATCAATCCTAAAAAACCCTACCTAAGATCGAGTTAATAAAAAATTTTTTTTTATTAGATTATTATAAGTTTCTTGCGTGGCAAAAGCGATAGAGCCCAAAAATCTTCCCTCCTGCTGCGGCGATGGAAAAGCTAAATTCTAACCCATATCAAAATCTTAAACATCTCAAACAGGCGTAGAAGCATCAGCTTCGCTTCGAGCGTGACCTGTTTTGATTTTGATTGGGATTCAACTAATTTTTCAAACATTATGTTTCGAAACCTTAAGAAACAGAACAAACTAGCTCAAAAAGACTTACGGTTGCAGGTCATCATCGAATTAATAGTTTCTAAATTGTATTCTAATTTTTGAAAAAGTGACGTGACAAAGGGTGGGGGGTGTCACGCGCTGTGACGCTGGGGATTCATGCATGGGGAGGGGGTCAAAAATTGGCCAAAAAAGCATGACGTCATTATTGAATCTCCCCAAAATGAATTGGAATTTTCGTTTCTGGAATTTACTTTGTCAAAAAAATTGGTTTTCTGGAATCCCGTTTCTGGATTTTCACTTTCTGGAATGGGATTATTGAAGAATTGATATAATATGGACAAATTGATCTAGGGACCGGCGGGGCCAAGAGGTGAACGTGGTAGGGAAGGACCCCCAGGTCCAGCCGGGTTACGAGGAATTGATGGAATTGCCGGACCGCCCGGAATTACTGTAAATTTTCAATTAAGATACCTTCAACCGCCAAATGCTTTAGAGCTTTAGCTTATTTTAGGGAACCATTGGGAAACCAGGTCCACCAGGGTTCCCAGGATCTCCAGGCGGGAAAGGAGACCAAGGTGGACAAGGTCCAAAAGGATCAATCGGTGTCCAAGGTCCACGAGGTATTAACGTGGAGCATATATTACCGTGCCCGCCACGGAAAAGTGACCCCTTGATCAGCTGCCATGTTGTTTATTTTGAATTTATGGGGGGAGATAATTTTCAGAAATTTAAATTAGTTAGTTAAGACAAATCCTTCGCGGTGAAAAATTTGAATTTGCGTCTTGTTTCCCCCCATAAATTCAAAATAAACAAGATGTCAGCTGCTCAAGGGGTCACTTTTTCGTGGCGGGCTATAATTTATAAACACAAACTTTAATTTATAAACACAAACTTTAATTCTTCGAATCTCAGGGGAGGGTGGACGGCCTGGAATACCTGGGTAAGTCGATTCCACGTCATTACAGCTAAATACATAACTGCTACTGGAAATTACTGCTAATGAAATTACTGCTACTGGATATGGGTACTCTATAATTCTTAGACAAGCCCGTGTTAGCACGTGGAAAGATTCATGAACAATGAATCTTTACCCCATTAGCCAGGCCCCTCACCCTTAGTTCTAGATTGAGGTAGCAAAAAAATAAAACTGTTGAAT
Source organism: Anurida granaria (assembly GCA_034694825.1). Lineage (NCBI taxonomy): Eukaryota > Metazoa > Arthropoda > Collembola > Poduromorpha > Neanuridae > Anurida > Anurida granaria. The sequence goes on from JAQIWD010001019.1 coordinate 10,166, forward strand.
ACTTTCATGTAAATAAAAACTTGGCATAATACAGTCGTAGCAAAATATTTAATTCCCTGAGAGTGCGGTGAAATCCACAGTAGTTTTTATGAACTAAATTACTTCCCCAGTATTAATCTTTTTCTTTTAATGTCTTAAGATTGAGTGTCAATCGACAAGTGTAAGACCTAGAACTAATCAATCTAGAACTAAGGGCAAGGGGCCTAGATAACGGGGTAAAGATTCATTGTTCATTGGTTTAAGAATTATATAGTACCCGTTTACAGTAGAAGCAATTTCCGTAGCAGTAATGTTGGTAGCAATAATATGAGTATCAGTAATATCCAGTAGCAGCAGTTCACAGTACCAGTAATATCAGTAGCAGTATTGTAGTAAGCAGTAATGTCCGTAGCAGTAATTTCCAGTAACAGTAATGTCCGTAGCAGTAATGTATTTAGCAGTAATGACGTGCTTCTGGGCAAGTCATGGGGATTTATAAATTAAATTAGTATTGCGTTCTTATCTATGGTATGTTTATGTATTCCAGAGATGCAGGGCCACCAGGACCACCTGGAAAAGACGGCTCACCTGGAGAAAAAGGTTCTCCCGGCTCGATCGGTTCGCAAGGTCCACAAGGGTTCCCAGGTGTCAGGTATATTTAATGCTAAATTTAAACGGCCCGCCTAAAAACCTTAAAACGGCCGAAGAAATCCGAAAATGTGGATCCCAGGTTTTCACCGCCTTTTGGACAAATGTTTACCGTATACACAAGAATTGGCCGCCTGTTTGTAAAAATGTACCGGATCCTACAATTTAATACAAAAAATCATAGTCAGCGCTAATGGAATAATTAACTTTTGAATATGCTACTGAATTGAGCATAGTTTGAAGTGCTCATTTATTCCAATTCGCACTTAACTGTGACATGGAACTTCTACTTTATGTGAAGTTGAAGTATTCCAGTTTTAAGATATCATTAGTAATTTTCAAGCTCATTTGTTGATAATCAATTTTTACGGCTGGAGCAAGCGCCAGATGTCAAAGCTCGAATGATAAGTTACCAAATTCCTTCCTCCAATTAGTTTTCAATAGATCGATGTGAGTAATATCAACTTAGAAGGTTCATCGACTCTGCTGATTTTAGTATATTTGCCAAATTCCCGGCGAATTCAAAATTTTTGGTTTACATGAATGCGCCATTGCAAGTAAAAAATTTCTGTGCCATAAGCGATAATAAAGTATCCTATAATGATATAATTGTTTAAATGGGTTACATGACCTTTGACCTTTGAGCCCAAAAAGTCATTCGTGCTCAGGGGCAGTTAAAACTTACATAACTTGCGTGACACTTGACGAAATAATATGAAAATTAGATGGAGGGTTCTGGACACCTATATGAACGAGTACATTTACCATCTTTAAGGTGGGGGAACAAACCATGTATGGTTAATGAGGGGCTAAATATGTGTTATTTCATTTCTCCATAAGAACGTTGGTGCTCACGATTTAAAGGCTTAGTGGATTTTGCTTAGACATTGATAGCTCAAAATCTTCACTGAAGTGTCCTCTTTCATTATACGCGACGATTTTTGTTAAACATGAAGTCTCACATGAACATGAGTTCGGTGTCGATGTCGAAGCGTATTTCCCGATATTTGGGACGTCACGTGGGACGAAACCACGTGATATTTAAAAATTCAAATTCTTCTTTACCCCCTCCTTAAACTTGAAACTTATAATTTGTCCGGACAGTGCTTGTTTTCCAGTGGCAAAAAAGAAATTTCAAAGGCGGCCAAAACTGGTGGTGGGGCGGACATTTTATTATTTTTTAAGCGGTCATTCTCTAGTTTTTAGTGCCGTGAAAATTTCACCCTATATTTCAGCAAATTGTTAAACAAATTCATAAATTTCACTTTGTATATGTGACGTAGAGGCCCACCCGGACTTGCTGGAAGCACCGGCCCGGCTGGAGCGAAAGGAAATCAAGTAGGCAAAATCATTCCCAAACTTGACCGATTTGCAAACTCTATTGTATTTTGTAGGGAAATCCTGGAGAAGTTGGACCAAAGGGAGATTATGGGCCAAAAGGAGAAGGCGGGACTCCAGGTCCTAGAGGTCTTCCAGGAGCAGGTGACAAAAGAACTGAATAAAAGCTTGTTTTTGCAATTTCCATGAAAGCCGCATTCCGTTTAAATAAAACAATCAAATTTGCTCAAAGCGGGCGCACCGGGTAAAAGGGGAAAACCTGGAACCAGAGGGCCAAGTGGGGCAGTTGGACCGCCCGGAGAAAGAGGGCCAGCAGGAGGGCGTGGACTTCCTGGTCAAGACGGTGCTCCTGGTCCAAAAGGGCAAAGCGGGGACAGGTAATACCAAGTAGAACACTTATTCATTCATTTTTTTTTTCAGTAAATTGCCAATTACAACTAACCTGACCTTTGTACATTCAAATTAAAAGTACCTTACCGGGTTTTGCCTTTTTTCATTTTTTATTTATTTTGGGCCCAAGGGCGCCAAGCCCTAATATTTGGTGGGTAGATAGCCCTTACACCCTTGAGTACCGCGCATGCCCCTTTTCGTCTAAATACGGTTTTGTTTGGGTGTAACAAAATTTTGAATTTTTGAAAAAATTGAAAATTGTAAATGCATCTTCCCCGGCGATTGACAGACATAACGATAATTTCGTAATTAAAGGAAAAATGTTGTTTTGTTTTTTTTCTAAAAATTTGATAAAAAAAATTTTCAAAATTTGTTTTTGAATTTTCTTGGCATAATTATGTGGCGTATTCTGTTTGGTTTTTACAGAGGCCCAATAGGATCAAGTGGACCGAAAGGATCGACTGGGGAGGCTGGAAGACCAGGCCCGCCAGGGCTTCAGGTCACCTTCCCATTGGTTTGAATTTTCAGAAGAATTATTTTGAACGACATTTCTGTGCAGGGACTGCGAGGACCGTCCGGTAGGCCTGGGATACCAGGAAAAAGTGGGTCACCAGGTGAACGCGGGATTCCTGGAGCAGATGGAAAGGCTGGAGACCAAGGAATGCAAGGTCCTCCTGGCTTACCTGGACCAATTGGTTCGCCTGGAGATAAAGGAATTACTGTATGTTGTGCTTCCGTTTCGATTATCTTTTTCGAAATTGATTCTGGTTAAATTTAATCCAGGGAGAAGCTGGAAAGGACGGAGAACCAGGGAATATTGGGCCACCCGGTCCAAGAGGAGATCATGGCAAGGACGGCGGAGTTGGGATGCAGGGGTTACCGGGAGCTCAAGGGCCGGACGGGGGACGTGGTCAACCTGGCCCACCTGGACCAAGAGGATTCCAAGGTTTACCTGGAGCAACGGGAGCGGCTGGTATACCCGGAAAAGACGGGGAGACTGGTTTACCTGGCCCTGTTGGGTTGACAGGATCAATTGGTGGGCGTGGAGAACGAGGATTTCCTGGAGAAAGGGGCTCAATTGGACCAGCTGGCCCAGTCGGCGCTCGAGGAGAGCCTGGTCCAATTGGACCAGATGGACAAATTGTAAGTAAATTTTTTTTTTATTAGATGAAGGAAATCTGCGTAAACAATTCTGTGGTAACTTATAGTGACTAGATGCTAAATATTTCATCCAGTTCCTTTCCAGGCGGTAAAGTGCCATAAATTGATGCCAAATTACCACGCTGGAGTGCAATGCTCATCCGTTGTATTAGGAAGTTGGTTGCCCTTTTGTCTCCGGTCACTTCCGTAATCTTTCCTCCAATCGACTTGATAAAATTTAGTCCTTCCGTTCCCCAACAACCAGACGTCTCAATTGCCACGGGCACAAAAGTGTACCTGTCCTTGAGAGAAACGTAGCGACGATGCTTTCTGGCCTCTGCAGCGACAGCAGCGGATCCAGGGATGGTTGAGGTTGATGTTAAGTAGGAGGCGGCGAAGGTGTCAGTACATGTGTAGTCCCAAACGAGAGATTTCCCCTTCGACCATGGTACCAAGGTGAGACCGTCAGGGTGTTTCCCATCGTTCCTTGAGCAACCTTGAGGCTCCTTGATGGAAGGGATGTTGGTAGTTCTCAAGGCACGAAGGATGAGGTCATTTGAGGATGCATGCCTTGAGAAGCAACCCGCACTCTTCTTACAGCTTAGACCATGTAGCCCCTTAGAGTCCACTTCCTGGCCACAGATGCAACGCTGAGGCTGACAGATTTCACTTCCTAGGCGAAGGGCGACGGATGCATTCGGTGATTCGTTTGATAAATGTGTCCCAAGCGTCAAGGAAGGGAGGGCGTTCAGTCAAGCTCCGGTGTGCGGTTATTGAACGACTCCTGAAATTTTGGGAATTCCCATTTGGCCTGGATTTCAGTCAAAACTGGTAGTAGGGTCTCGTCGTTGCCATTTCTCCAAATTTCAATTCCCTCCTGTAGTGCACCATCACTTTCTGTCATTTCTGAAGGAAGTATAATGTTGATCAATTTGAAGCTGCCACGAATTGACGCAGGAGAAGATGGCGTATCCGAATCCACTGCATGCCTCAAACCAAGGCCTCCCATTTTAACAGGAAGAGATGACTGCTTCCAAGCTTCCGGTGTCAGTGAACAGTTGAGAATTTCCTCCGTGATGGATTTAAGGGCTTCATCGTAAAGCTTGAGGCTTTCACTTTGTCGCCATGTCGGGGAGCGACGAAGAAAGTAGATAAGCCTTGGGGTCGAAATGGAAAGTCTTAAAAGAAAGAAGGCTAAATGGGATGACCGCTAGGAGAGGCGTGACGACATTTTGTTGAATTCACT
>JAQIWD010001020.1:0-14895 GCA_034694825.1 Anurida granaria
ATTAGAATTTGTTTATTTAGAACAACGAGGATCCCTGGTACAAGGAGCGTGAGAATGATTCCGAAGACTACCGACGTGACCTCGCTGTCCGACCATCGGCGACCACCCACTATAAATCAGCGACTCTCGGTCGCCCCATCATAAGGTCATCGGCTGATGTTGAAGACCTTAGGACCGGTCGTACCAAATCCCTGGACCGACGCCACGTTCGGCCGAACCATCACCACCGCTATGACCCTCCACCTAAAATCATAGTGACCCCAACCTCACCCCCGGTCGATGAGTCCGGCTACAATAACTGGGCCTACCCTACGCCTGCGCCCCAATCTAAGCCTAAGCTGGGGAGTAAACTGAGTAAAAGCTCCATTGAGCTTGACAGCTATGGTCGGAGGGCGGCGGGCCACCACTACGAAAATGGCGGCCGACGGGACCACTCTCCAAACAAATTGCGCTATTTTGGTGATACGGATGGGGAGAGTGTGGCCAATCAGCGAAGGAGTACATCCAGATACGACTCACCTTCCCTACTACCAAATGGGAAAATAGATCAAGGTTACCAGGCCCAAAATGGGAATCACATCTCTAGGAGGGACACTCTCCTCAGGAAAGGAAGGAATGATGGTAAGCAATTACGAAATTTTGTGGTTTTTAGATGTCATTTGGGATGCGTACGTCCTTAACAACCTACACGTAATTGCAAAATCAAGTTGAAGGACAAGCCACAAATTGGGACAAGTTGAAGAATTTCTGGAAAATCGAAGGGAGGTTTCAATTTCAATTTTCCATTGTTATTTTTTTCCCCAAGATTTTAATCAAAATCGTAATGATGGGTTTTAGGGCCTTAAATTCACAATTTTGGGCCTAATCTCCCGTGAATCACGACTGAACCGGGAGGAGTTTGGTCATAAATTACAATCAAGATCCCTCGATGTGGCTCATAAATTAACGCAAATGCCAGTGTAACCCAGTGACATAAGTATACTAAATTTTGACGCATGTTTGCTACGCAGGTATACACAGTTCTGAAGAAAGTGAGAGCCGCTTCAGTAAAAGTAGCTCGAGGTCCGTCTTCCTCCATGCACCCACCGTGGCTGAAATCCCACCACCCACCGGACTACAACGGCGGACGCTCTCAAAGGACGAGATTTCCAATTATGTAAGGCAGAATTTTCAGATTTTAATCTTAATTTACTCTTCTTCTATCCAGGTTTTCTGCATGAAATGGGATTAGATTTCGAAAGATCTTAATCAGGAACAGAGTCACGATTTGTGCTCCAGCTCGGAGTGCAAATGGCGAATTTTGGACTCAAAACCTGTTATTTTGGAAAAAAAGAAATCCAATTTGCTATTTTTATTTTCTGTGATTAGCAGCAGTGGCATTGCTCTGCAAAAATTTGAGCAGAGACCTTGAAAACTGGATTCTTTCATAAGTTTTGAAGTTGACAGACAGGGGGTTTGGTTCTCATTATTCTTTTTTTTTTTTTCCAATTTCAGTCCGGTCCCCAGAAGCAGGCGGTCCACTTGGAGCGATCAATGTCCGTCCTAGCACCCTGGAGACCGCGCTCGCGCAACTATCGTGAAAAGTACGAAGTGCGCTATGACTCTGAAGGTCACAAGGATTCCAAGTATCGACGCCCACCCAAGCCACCACGAAGGTGAACGAAACGAGCATGAAGCTGAAACTAATCGAGCTGACACTAAAATCAACTAAAACTGGTGGGACAAGTGGGAAAAAGTTACTAAAATGGAGCACATTTGACGCATTGCTACTAAAACGAAAAGAATACACCTTTGTTAACCTTGTTTTAATTAATTAGCTTTAAATTCTTAAGTTAACCTAACATTGTTCTCAGGATCAAAAAAGCTCTAGCTAAGGTCCACCTTAAGTTTAGATTCTACTTCTAAATTCATTCTAAACGACTCTTGTATTATTCATTTCTAGTCCAAATCGCAAGAGTAGCTCACCACCTCCGCCAAATTCAACCAAGCGTCGATCAGAATCCAACGAGAACTTACTCCTTCCCCAGCAAAACCCCGTGCAGAAACAAGGGGGAGAGGTCACGAGGTCATCAACGTTAGGAAGATTTGCAGGAACCCTTAAAAGGTCCAAGTCAACTGCAGCCGAGTCCTCATGGGGGACTGGGACTGGAGGGTGGTTATCCCGGCGGAAAGAAGGCCACAGGAAATAATCCAATTCTTGGCTATTACCTAAGAATTTATATTTAAAGTTTCATTAATTGTAATTAACTTACAAGATCCAGGTAACGATTTTAACAAAAATGAATTCTGACCTTATTACCTTTCCTCCTCTTAAGAATTGGAAGCATTATGAAGAGTTTAGAAGCCAGTTTTAATTACTTAAATCTCATTCACTAATTCTATGACTTTGTAGTTAGTTTGTCCTATGTGTCCAAGCCGAAGGAACCTGTTCGTAATCAAAAATCAATCAATTCGGGGTATTGTAATCAATCTAGGGCAATTTTAATTAAAAATTTTAAAATGTAAAATAATTTACATCCTCAACAGCTCCATTCTGATGTTAATAGTGTCGAATTTAAAGTCCGACTTAGTAGTTAGGTTAAACGATTTTAAAGGTTCACCAGTTTTCTATCATTCATTGTTCAACTAACTTGTCCAGGAATTATTGCTATCGACTGTGACCCCGGAAAGGGGAGGGAGAAATACCAAAAATAAATTTCTAGGACCAAAACCTGGTACAAGGTCTTAAAGGGTACAAGGATCGAGCTTAAGCTCGCACTGAACCGACTTCCAGAAAAGCAAAATTAGAAAGTACGCTTCCGCTAGACATTTGCTGGACAAAATGACTTTGCTCATGAAATGATTCACGCGACCTGTCGCTGGAGAAATGAAGTCCCAACGCGCAGAAGGACACGAACAAACACCAAAACACCTGACCTCAAACATCTATTCTCATAGCGCTGGAATTCTAATGGCTCAACTGGCATCCAAGCACTGCATCGGGGTTACATTTTTCAACCGTGCTTCCCAAAATTTCAAGTTGAAGCAGAAACGCTGCAAATTTTCAACTTTGTTAAATTTCCAATCATCGCTGGTGATCAGTGATTCGGAAAGAAACATTTTTTAGTTTATTAGCGACTAGATAACATTGAAAGCATTTTGATAAACTAGGTTGCATAATTTACAAAATCTAAGTTTAGTGTTTTGTATTCACTTTTTACCCAACTCCTCCCCTCTCCTGGTCGCTGCAACAATGGCGCTTATAATCCCCGTCCGCACTCCATGTTTCTCCATTTCAGCCACTCCTGCAATTGTGGTTCCACCTGGGGAACAGACGGAATCCTTGAGGATTGCAGGGTGCTCGTGCTTCTCATCCAACATCAGCTCAGCAGCTCCCTTCATAGTCTGGGCAGCTATGGTCAAGCTAAGGTCTCTAGGAATTCCCATGTGCACACCCCCATCTGACATTGCTTCCAGCACAACGAACATGAACCCAATTCCAGAACCAAAGAGACCACAGTAGGCATTGATCTGGGCTTCAGGGACTTCATAGGCAAGGCCGCCAGTTAGGAGCAGTTTCTGGAGAAAGGATTTCTCGGCTGGAGTCGTTCCAGGGTCAACCGTAAACACTGAGCATCCTGCCCCCACTTTCATCCCAATATTTGGCATCACCCTCGCAGTTCCAATCTCAGCCCTACTACCACCAATCAGCGTCTCTTTAAACTTGACCAATGGGAGACCCGCCATTATGGAAATGTGAAACTTCCTATCGCTCCTAGGGCGGATCGTCCTCGCAGCGTCTGGGAAGAACTGTGGCTTCACAGCCCAGATGATCGTGTCAGAACTGTCAACGACGTCGCCATTGTTGGACGTGACGCCGCATCCAAGGTCTCTCCAGGGGGTCAAGTGGGCCTCTTCCGGGGAACTCGTTAGGATTTGATCCGGTTTGATTATCCCTGGAGAAACACGCAGATTTTAAGCGGTGTTGCAAAACCTCCAGCGAACTTGATTGAGTTTGCACAGAATTGCTTACCTTTTTGCACAAGTGGGAAACCAATAGCTCTGGCCATTTGACCCGCTCCTACAAATCCAAGTCGAGTTCCGACTGTACTTAGCATGTCGCTTCTGGATTTTAGCACTTTCTCGATTCCTTTGCAGAATTCTTGAAGCTTTTCAGCAATTTGCTTCCCGAAATCAAAAATTAACTCCACCTCGTCATTACCATTGTGGCTCACTTGTCTGAACCACTATTTTGACTCTACTGGTTCTGGTTTTGTTTTCATGGGGTGGTGGACATGGACAATCTTGTCCTTGTCACACCCTTGTCGCATGTTATCGCCTTGGTCAAACTTGCCAAAGGGCAATGAGTTCACAATTCTAAAACAGTTCGTCCGTCCGTTATCGTTTGAACCCTGGGGACTCATTTCGTCATCCAAAAATCACAAAAGTTGGGGAAGCACCAGAAAAGGTCAGAAGGGTACATTGATCCTTCATCCACAAAATCTATAAGGAAACAATAGCTCACATTTCGTTGGAAGCACAGACCGTCCATAACTGAAGCTTGATTAGCAAATTTAATTGCACGATTTGTCGAAGAATTCTCGCTGGAGGTTATGCGATGCATCCAACAGCAAAACCCAATAATAAGACGCTTGGCTAATCTTTAATGGTTGCATGTTCCTGCGGTTCCTCATGTTCCCTGCTACCTGGACCCTTAAGTCCTCAACTGCTAATTCGATCATGAAGAGTGAAATTACCCAAAGCCCTTTACGCTTCTCTCGTCACGGGAGCCACTTCACTTGAATTCCTCGATGGGCCTGACGCCCGCTTATTAAAGTCATAAGGCTTCTTAACCCCACTTCCTGTCTGCGTGGAATATCCCGAAGCCCCATTTAGTATGCGAGGACATGCCATTTACCCCTTCGGTTTCGTATTCCAGTACCTCCATTCTACGCATTGTTGTTTCCAAAGGGGTAACTCCTTTGGGAAGTGGATTGTTGACGTGCCCAAATGGGCCATAAAGCATGTAAGCTCCCCCATAAGCTCCTAATCCTATTCTGTAAATTCAAAATTGAACTCAACCCCTTTGTTATTGAAAACCCATGATGGGTTGACGTGTAATTTAAATGAGACACGCGGAAGTACTTGGTTGATCCTCCATAGTTCGTAGTCCATGTTGTTCCAACCTCAGGAATGCTCCATTGAGAATTGGCATGTTGTACGAGCATTGTTGTAAGAATGGAGCGGAGATTAGAATCCAATTCTGAGGAGAGTGGGATAATTAGATATGCAAATAACAATGCACTACGAGGAGGAAGGAGTAACAATGACCTAGAAATGAAAACAAACAAAACTTTAACATACTTGGTACAGTTTCACCTGAGCGTCTTCTTCTCCAATTCTGAAATCAAGACATTTCATCCCTCTTAAATCAAAAGAGAAGAAGCAATTCCTGGCTTCCGTTTGTCATCGGGAAAGGGCGTGGCTCCCCCTGCGTACACAAGTGTTGGGATTGTTGGATTAATCAGAAGAGACTGATTCCTTTATTCCGCAAAATGCACCGAGTCCCATCATTGTCATTTCCCCATTGTTGGAAGGAGACAAGGAAGAAAGTTGTAGGCTTTGCAGATGTTGGCAGCACAACTTCACCCACTTCTGTTTCCATTTCGTTTTCATCCCCATCCCCATAAGTTAGAGCAAAGGGGAAGAAAGGGACGCTCAGTTGGGACTTTCAATGCTATTAAGCCGGAGATGCCAAGGAGGTTCCTTGCTCTTGTCTCTATGTTCTGTAGACAATAAAGTAGATCCTGTTCAAAGGTAAGGATTCAGGGGCTGTTGTTGTGGAGCCACTTTACCTGTCTTACCTGGTCTTGGCGTACCTGTGTAAAGAAAAGGGGAACTTAACGGGATCCATCACGCCGAAATGCAATTCGTAGTAACCAGTCCACATGTTCCCATTCGAAAGTAACGACGACGCGTCCTTACTCCTCCGGCACTTCCACCGCAGTACACTTGGAAAGTTAAGAACAATTTACCGGAAGTGGCTCCAGGAATATTGGGACGGTGCCATTTAACTGTGCAAAATTAATAATTCCAAGTGAATTGTGTACAAGGAACTAAAAGTTAGACGCCAGTTAATAGTTTTCGCATATTCCAACAAAGGACTTTTATTGGTAAGAAATTTAGATCATTAATGACCACCCCAGAATCAATTGCCAATAATAACAGGGCTGTAAAACATTTTGAAATCCTAGAAAACCATTTTTTGGGGGGAGGATCTTGTTTTGTTTATGTAGAAAATAAAAGTAAAGGAATAAGGGTCAATTTCCAAGAAAAAATGCCTGCAATCCTGCTGAAGGGACGCTTAGGTTTGCGGGATGACTTGGGGTATTTCCATCTTGGCATTGCTAGTTTTGGGTAGTAGTTTGTATACAAGTTCTGCAACTTGGATTGGTGGAAGTTGGAAATTGTGAGCGGGCATAAATCAATAATTAATTGTAAAATTTTAGCCAATTTAATCTGCCAATTAATAACTTCCTTCCAATTTCTGGTGGGGCGGACGTTACCATTTCATTCTCCTTTTAACCCCCTTCCTTTTCATTTCTTCGTTTTGTGATTACCTGTGCCAGATCTAAATGGTCCCTCACCAAAATACACTGCCACTTGATTTGACTTGAATTTATTTAGATTAAAGTCGTCCTTTCACATCAATTAACAAGAATTCCAACCTTTCCCAGGTTAACAACTTTCAAGATTCCTTTTAGAAATTAGATTTTGAACGGCAGTATTCCATGACGGTAGGAGTAAAAGATAACAATTCCCGATTAGTCAAATACAAAGAAATCAAAGGTTATCAAGCAGGCACACTTTCAAGCTGTCACTATAATTCTGTTCCCCTTTAACCTTTTTCAATGTATCGAGAGATGGGAACAAGGGTACAATTTATTGAAAAGTGATCTTAAAACATGCTTTGATGATTAATGATTCTATGAAGAGAAATTTAATTCTAACGGAGCAGATTCATTCATTTAAGGATGAAATCCCAGACAGTGCCCTTCCTCCTGGAGTTGTTGGCATTTGGAAAGACAGAACTAGAACAAAGGGATGAAGAATGTGAATCCTGCATTGTCTGTAATGATGAGAGAGACTGCATGATTCCTTTTCGTTCATTGTTGACTTCTTTTCTTGCCCGACCAATGCTCTCTCTTTGCAAAAAATAATGATCAGGAGAAGCATAGGATATGATGGGTATTGGAATTACAGGTAATGGTTAATCCAAAACCAGTTTCATCACAAGGAAAAGAGATGCGGTGCTCTACTTTGTCGGATTATTTGTTATTCCAACCATTATTGCATTTACGCTATCAAGTTCATGGGCTCACTTGAGTCTCACATTCAATTTTGTCGACGTCCATCCATTGATTCACAAACTAAGGGGTCAATTCCGAGGTTAATTTTGCTGAAACTCAAGGAAAGGTCAGAACGAACTGCAAACTAAACTGTTCCTTCTCTCCGTTCAGTTTGTAAATTTTTCCAGAAATATTTTCATTGGCTCAGGTTTCGGGAGATGCCTCAGCCTCTTTCTTCCGCCAGTTTCCTATGCTTTCAGATCGTTTGGCACGTAAAGAGTGGGAGGTCACGAATAATTAGGAATGGGTGTCAATGTCTGTTGGTTAATGGCGGTGGCGGAATGGGCACTCTCTGGAGAACCGTTATTCAAGCACTGGGAAGAAACAAATGAAGCGTATTTGTTATTACAAAATCCAAAGGCATTGTTTCTCGTGGTTGTACAACAATGTTCATGATCCCCGCAGATAGAATCCTTCGAGAAGGATGGGATCTGTAGGCTTGGACAACGTGAATGAAATTTGTAATTGGGGATAGGACAAGATCACGTTGCGGCAGTAGCGGCGTACAGGTCATTGTAGAATTCTTATGAACGTTTGACTAGTTCTTAAGAGCAAAACGAGAACAACCTCCTTCCAAGTTCATTGTTCATTAGTCCATATTCCCCTTTTATCATCAATTAATTAAATTAATTAAACCGAAAATGTCTTCAACATTCGCGACGGTGTAGCCTTCCTACCAACTGTTAAAACTGTAGCATCCTTAATTAATTAATTAACAATGGCCAAGTTTTCGAAAGAACGCAATGGCACATTGTCCTGACGCATTCTATTTTTTTCTTCAATTTTGTCCAAACTTCTTTTTCATCTTGGCGATACCGTAGGAAATCTGTCTTGAATGAATTTTTCCCACTGGGATGCTGGAACTGGAAGTCGGTCCGAAATTTAGAAAATCTGCCTTCAAAATTTCGAATTCATAATGAAAGTTGTATACAAGACAATTGTAGGTAACGATACTTTTCTAAGTTGTTTACTCTCTCGAATTGACCTTTCCTGCTTGTACTTTTGAGTAATTCATAGTCTGAAGGAACGTGACCAACGATTGATTCCACCACCTCAAATCTTACGCCAGGGGAGAGCCATTCGAAGAATTAAATGGACGGAATGCATTTGACTTGTTCAGTGTATTGTGTGCCGGGAATCAATTCAAAGGGTTAATCCAAGTGACTCTTGAGTTAATTCCCCTTTTGCTTTCCCTTAAATTAAGATTAATGTTTTTTAAACTACAGGGAACCAAAGTAGAGGGATGGAAATGATTTGATTCCTCGGGAACAAATTGGCTCAGGATCAAAAGTCATGTCACCAATTTACTCACAAAAGTCGTAATTTCACTGCCGCAGAAGGCTCACGCACTACCGGCATCTAAGGCATCTAAACATTCAAGGGGAAACTTTCTCTTCCCCATTATTTGGTATTAAAAAACACATTAAAATTTATTAGAACTCAACAGGAGAGAAGTTAAGGAATTCGAAAATTCCTTAAATCTATGAATTCGTACCATGAGCTGTAAGTTGAAGCTGTAAGTTCATGAGCTGTAAGTTGAATTGTGAATAATTTAAGTTGTAATTCCATTGATCTTCTGGTTGACGCAAAACCTGGACATTTGTCCAGGAGAGCTTTTCCAGGAAATTCTCCACGTTTTGTTGTTTCCTAAGTTTTTTGCTTGCCTGTTTACTTCCAAAACGCTTCGTTGCGTCCATGCGAGCGTGTAAAATCTCCTTCCGCGACCCCTCCCATCTCCTTTGTCCATCTTGAAATTAATTTCAGTCAACCAGGTATGCCTGATCTCCTTATGCAAAGATCTTCGAGGTATTTTTATGACTTTTCCTCTTACCTCCAACGGCCGTGACTACCAGCGTCTCCTTTTCAGTGGAAGAAGTTAACATGGAAATAAAGCAAAAGTGTAACTACGAATTTAGAGGTACACAAGCACACAAGGGAGCTTAAATGCATTTCTGCATGTACATGTACTCTGTTCTCTGTTCTCCCGTGAATTATCCCATTTAACATAACATACAGGGCTGTTTTGTTCTTGAAAGCAAAGCAACTTAAGCATAAGAACCGCCACGGTCGTCCTTTGTCAAAATCCTTCTCCTCGAGTGGGGATTATGATATTTTACGCTTCATAATTAATGGTTTCCTGGAGGTTATGGCAAGTAATGGCTACACGCACAGAGTGTCATTAGTTTTTGATGCTTTGGAAATCGTCCCTGGTGGTTCCTTAGCCCCAGTCGTTCCATGGGATCTCTTTGTACTGTAATTACATGCAGAGTACCCGCTTGAAGCGATGCTTATGTACAAATTTGGCAGGCTTAAGCGCAGGGGGTAGACTGGCATTACCCCTTTAACTACAAATTAAGAGACTCTTGACTTATTTTTCTGGTCTTTGTCTCTGCTCATCTCATCATCATTGTCGTAAATGGAGGAGTTTAATTTCCCGTTAGTTAGAATCAGAAAGCTCATTAACTTGTATCTGGTTCTGTCACCTTATAGTTTCCACCTCATTTCTTTTGTTTTTGGTTAGAAGGATGTGGAGAGACAAGACCAAGACGAGTCTGTTTGTTGTCTTTTAAGCCCACGTCCATGTTTTTCACCCTGACTTGACCAATGGCAACTGATTTCGTAAATCTTAATCCTATTCAAAATGTGGATCTGACAGGGGAGGGACAATGCGTGTCAAACAATAGTTTGAGCTTACACCCCAAAGTTTGCCAGCGGCAGACCCCAAAATTCGCTGCTAAGCTGCTGTAGATTTAAGTCCATTACAAAATGCTTCATTATCCTTCATCCTCACTATTTACAAATGACGATGCGAATCCATAAAAGTTTGTGCTAGTTCCAAATAAAGTGACCTCCAAGCGCATAATTTCTGAAGTTGACTCAGGGTGAGATGCAATTTTTCAGAGTCAAATTTTACCCCAACGCAATCTGAGGTTACAAGATAAGTCTTGCATTCTGAAATTTTGAAGATGAGCAGAATTGTCGTGTTGTGCAAATATTTCACACGAGGAAGGACTTTTACTTGTAAAATTGTGTCAACAAAATTACGATGATAAGACTCGGATTTAATTCCGTTGCGTAAGAAGATCACTTTTCGCATTATGTCTACTGTGCGTAGTTGCGCAGAATAAGGATGATTCAATTCACAACCCTAAGAATAGGACAACTTTCACTTAAATTGAGCAATTGACACTTCCAAATGGATTTTGAACTGTTCGTTGGCTTGTCATCAGTGAGCCCTAAAGGTTCATCGCTCTGATCCAATTGTAAGGAGCTTCAAAACCAGCTTGGGTTGAATGAGATCAGCACAAAATCCTTTGAACCTTTGAAGCATCCAAGCATCCATTGCAACATTCCAAGTTATCAAGAAGAAAGATCAAATCCCCAAAAGTATTTGCCAAATAATGATGATCTGCTAGATCATCGAATTAGAGATCATGATGCCTTCATCACCTCTACACCAGTCATCCCTATGTGGTAACAGGATGATGATGAAGTTGTAATGGTCTAATAAGGAGTTTCCCACCTAATTGGTATTGAAAAGGCGCTACTTGCTACCATTTTCACCTTCAAATGGTTTACCAAGTAACCAAGGAGTGGTTAACCAAGTTTTCATTTCCCTACATACAACAGTACAAAACTTTCATTTCAAATCTGTACGAATCTTTAATGCCATTCAGATTATTTTGATATGAAAAGCACAATTAATTGGATTAAATTCAGATTTTTCCTGCAACCGTCCTGTTTTGTTTTCCGTTTACCCGAATGCCTTTGCCTTTTTGCTAAAAAATGAATTCGCAATTTTGGAAATACGTTTTCAATTCCTGTTTTTTTTGGGATTGAGGGCGGTTGCGCTTGCGCTTGTTCCGCCCAAACTCGAATTCCCCAAAATATGGACGCTCCTTCATGCACCTTGATTTTTTTGTGGTTAGTCCGTAATGTAATTACGTCGAAATTAACTTAATTAAATGCTTATAATTTAATAAGGGTAGTTTTAGTAGGTAAGCGTGCCTTTTCAGTAGTTAAAATCGGCAGCAGTCTACTGCCGATTTGGTGGAACAATCTCCACTTTTCCACTGTATTGGTCCATAACAATGTTTTCGCGGGGACATGGCTCATAAAGTAGGAAGAAAATGAAGATGCGTTGGGCTCTTGGGACTCCTCCGCTCCTTGGACTTGCATTGTAGTTCAGTGGAACAAATCAATGCCGATGGCCATGTGGACATACCTAGGCGTCTTAACGTATAAGGCCCTAAAACCGCTTGATCTCACACCCGAAAGAAGTCGTGGGGAGATGGAAGTTCATTAACTTAAATCCTTTTGCAAATCTCAACATGTTTGGGCTGGCAGGAATGAATGGACCCATACGCAGTCACAATGTTACCAAGTTTACAGCGCCCTATTCACCATCTTAGCTTACCTTCCTCAGGATCAGATGCCCACGAAATCAAGGTGTGGTCACTCCCATCCCCGCAGACGTTGACTTTACCCACATTAACATAAGGCGTAGTCCATGGAATTTTGGGCATAATTAATGAGATGCGTATGGCAACGTATTATTAGTGCCAAGCGTGGTTAGGCCGCACGCACAAATTCATAAGTACCTGCGTGATTATTTGTGACACGGCGTTGGAAATTTTTAAGAATCCCAAATGCCAATCTGTTCTTTACCTGCGATCCCAGTGAAACTTGGATTGAGTTGTTGAAAATTGGAGAAATTTTGCAAAATTTGATAAATGGCCGCCAAGTGGGTAATAATTGATTTCGGTAGAAGCACATTAGGAGCTGATTGATGTACATTTGTTGAGCATGAGCCTTTTCGTCTCCTCTCCTTCTCAAGTGTTTAGATGACCCGAATTTATAATTTTCCAAACAAAGTGGTAGGATGGGAAGGCATAATGCAGTGTGTTTATAATTAATCCTCCCAATTTCTTGGGCGTGGATGGGAAATGTATTATTGAGGACCCACAATTTGCAGATTTCTCTCGGGCCGTGCATCTATTTAGCCAATTGACAAAAGCACGAAGATTGCTATCCCCTGCCTTTAAAAATGTCTAAAGAAAGTGTTTGTCTTCATTTCCCATTTAGTGAATTAGCATTTCCTATTTTACTTTTTCCAAATGCCTCTCTTAAGATGATGCGACGCAGAAGACAAGCATCTCAATTTGACAAGTTAACAGATGAGTGTCAACTTAACGGTAGTCATGTTTATTTCTATACAGAATCCCACAACCCCTTTTTACTATTCACTGAATAGTATTCACTGATTCCTTAAGAAGGCTGGCACGTTTTCGCTTGGGAATTGGTAGAATCACGATCTGAACGTCGGCTACCCAACGAGGCTTTCAGTTTATGCGATTTTAGAAAGGATTTCTGGGTTTAATTCGTTATGGTGGTGGTGTCATTTGGTAATGAAACCGACTCCAACTTCTTACCTCTCGGATGATGCTGAAATATTTTCATTAACTGTGAAATGTAAAACTAAGTAGAAAAGGAAATGAGTCGGGATAAGTCATTGTCAAGTCCAGTTTCATCAAGTGGGATTTCATTGAAGGAAAAGTTACAATTAAGCCGACAGATGCAACACCTTGCCAAATTCATTGTGCAAAAACTAATTCTTTTGACAAATTATTCTAAACTCTTTTCCGCTTGGGAATCGCTTGGGTATTTGCCTCCAAATCTTCTATTTCCGGTCTTCATTCTTAAATAATTTCACACCTCAGTTTCAAATTGGTGAAACTCCTCAACGCCATTTGAACTAAAAAATCAAATTCAAAAAGATTAAGTGGAGTTTTCAAAGTTAGATGTAATTTTCAAACGTTAATCTGTAATGTTTGGGCTCGTCTTTGCATTGTATTCTTAAAACAATATAATTAACATCTCAATTAGTTCATCTGGGTCAGGGTTGTTATTTTTAGCGCTAACAACTATTTCATAGCGCTATTTAGCAATTTTAACAAAAATTGGTGCTAAAAACGCTAGATTCTAAAAATTCAAGCACCCCGAAAAGTACACCCTAATTTTGAATTTCGGTAGTTTTACGGCCATTTTTGTTGGAAAATTGTTCATTTTTTAGCAATTTTAGCAAAAATGTCAATTTCAAACTTAGCATTTTTAGCACTTATAGCATCGCGTTTTAGCACCACTGCTTTTTAGCACACAACCCTGATTCTGGGTTAATAAGTTATGGATAAAATCAATGACAAACGGAAGGTCTCCGATCGAACTCACTCAGTTCAAGTACGTCAGATTAAGGAAGAGGGGAGTATGGATATGGATGTGATAAATTGGCAAACAGGAAAGTGATCCCTTGCGGAGATTGTTGCGTCAATCTGAAAATAGATTTTGAGTTTTATAGTCTTCTGTGGTCCCTTGGTCCCAGAACGACCTTGGATTCCGTAGTTGACTCCAAGGTTTCAGGAGACAAAAGTAAGAATCCTCATTTAAGTTCCTTTGTTTACGTTAAATCCCTTAGATTTGCGTCATTCGTTGCCAGTGATCCATATGCCCTCCTACTGATGTCAACAGGAAGAAGAAAATATGGAGGGACATCCATTGAATGAATACTGGAGTGGAATCCTGGAGTGTGGCTAATCCTAATCCGCCCACAACAATGGAATTGTGCATAAATTATTTATTATTCTAATTGAATCCGGACCAACAAGTGGATCGGAATAATAATGAAGGAATACCAAGAGGGGGACTACTACCAACACCCGCCGTTGGCAACAACAATGCAGGTATGTCACTCCAGTTTTACCAGTTTACTCCCTTTTAGTTTTAAATTCAGCAAATTTTTTGGTCATTAGTAATTTCTAATTTGCAATGTGGTATTTTAACGGATGCACGAAAATTTCAATATTTTTTGTATACAATGAAAACACTAAGTCAGTTATATAGTTCTGTTTCTCGACCATATGTCGTTAACCTGTCCCAGGGAAGCCGGTTGTCGTATTTCATGTGACGCGTAACATTTCTGAAGAATTCGCCAATTCTTTACTAAATTCTGCTGTGCCAAAGGTGAAAGGTCGAAATTCAATGAGAGGAGGCCATGATTTTGAACAATTTTGATTAGGAGTTACTATAATAATGATGACAATTATCACCTTAATTCTTCCAATTGCAATTGGGAATTTCCAAATCCACTGCAACAATACCGCGTTTACGAATTCACAGAGTGCTCAATTTATAATTTGGCATGAACAAATGACCTTAATTTTTCCGATTATTGGGATAAGCACTTAAAACGACCTTCCATACTCACTTGTCTTTGAGAACCTTGTCCTGACCATACCGAAATTAAAATTGTGGGCTATGCCTCCACAGGGTGTCCACAATTAACCCACAATGGCACCGTATTGATAACTTAACTATTCCCAATTATCATAATTTCTCTTCCATAAAATTTTCACTCTTGGGGAAAGTTGCAATTTTCCATTTAGTCATGATCCATTTAGTCGCGAATAATTTGCAAAACTTATTAGGAATCTAAAAAAGGAGGAACTAACAT
>JAQIWD010001021.1:0-14895 GCA_034694825.1 Anurida granaria
CGGGTTAACAGATGGGAATCTGTAGTTCTTATTTCCTCCACCAGGGCTACTTTACACCCCTCCAGCTGAGCCTTAAGAAGTTATTTTACAAATTGAAGTGGATTAACAACGCAGAAGAGCCCGCCCCCCCAACTTTAGTTTTCAAGACTAAAACTAAACAATTCCAGAGCCCATCACTGGGAATTTGAAGAAAGGAAGGAATTCATTCAAGGAATGAATTGGTTTGAAAATTGGTCGCAAATGACGTCAAAATTGGGTCAGAGCTGGAAAGGAATTGAGTTACTTTTGAAAGATTCATCTCGAAACATCTTCCCTTTTTTTGACAAGTTAAAAATAAGTTTGCAGAATCTGGAGAAGAGTCGCAAAAAATGACAATGTTGGGTTTATTTACAAACTTTTTGCAACTTTTCGCAAAATCTTTGCAACATTTTGCAGAATCTTTGCAACATTTTTCAAAATTGACTCTGCCCAAAGTTATGCGTAGAGAATCCCACTCCCATCCTCCCATCTGGCTTCTCTGCGTAAATATTTCTTTAAAACTGAAGCCTTCTTTATGCAGTTTGCAATTTTTTTGCGAATGGCAAAATGCGATGATTAAGATTCAGCAAACATGGCGTGCGAAAACATTTTTGGGTCTTTCACCTCCACCTCCCCCACCGCCAAAGGGACGAAGACACCGACGCTTTTGATTTGCTAATTATCTCCTCGGAAGAGCATGTAAGGAGTCACCCACCATTTTCGCATACTAATTGCACTCATTATGGAATCTTGTGCTGAATTTGGCGCAAAAGGCATTTGGCGCAAAAGGCATTGGCAAAGGGCACTGAAATTCTACGGAAATTTTGCAAATGGCGGATTGTGCGGAGGAAAAGAGGGATTTATAATTCCAATTAATGCCAGGACCAGGGAGGCTGGGGAGATGATGGAGTCTCCTTTTGCATCGTTTGGTCCAACATGAGTACACTTTCCATTTGTCATATTTACTCAAGTCCCAGGAGTTTATTTCTTTTGCACAAACTTTCCTTTGCAATTTGCAAAGTCGTTTGGAAGTACTTTCCCTTTTAAGAGGATTTGGGAAGAGGAAGATTTTATTCCCAACCCCACAATTCCCTGGGAGGAATCCCATGTAGATTTTGAATCCAATTTGAATAGACTTTTAAAGTTAATTTCTGGAAAGTTAGGGAACTTCAGAAGTGAACCCAGGCAGAAGAATAGGCATGGGTGGGACGATTCCAGGCAATAAAAGGAGGCAGGAAGAGAAGTTTACGTTTCTAATCGGATTTGGAGAAAGGAAAGTCTTCATCCCATCCATCCGCCGGTAATAGCGGAAGGCATGGCGGAAACCGTACAAAACGACATCAGAACAATGTCGGAATTTAATGAACTGGGAGCTTTCTCTTTCCAATTTTAACGTGTACTCAGATTTGAGGAAACTGAAGGAAGAGGGGAAGAAAGAGAAAGAATTTAGAAGAAACTAGGAAACTTGAAATATTTCTAATTAGAGGAGTCCTAGAAACTGGTTGTGAGCTCAACAAGAATTATTTTGAGCAACTCGCCAATTTTTATGCAGATATTCCACTTTCAAGCCCAAATACGTAATTTTACGCAAATAAGAATTTACGCAAAGTTATAAAAATTTCAATTAGTAAGTAAGTAGGTAGTACAAAAATCTCAAATAGTTTCTTCAAAAATTTCAAATAATTTCACAGAAATTTCAAATAGTTTCACAAAAATATCAAACTTCAAAAATTTCAAATACTTTCACAAAAATCTCAAATAGTTTCTTCAAAAATTTCAAATAGTTTCACAAAAATCTCAAATAGTTTCTTCAAAAATTTCAAATACTTTCACAAAAATCTCAAATAATTTCTTCAAAAATTTGAAATACTTTCACAAAAATCTCAAATAGTTTCTTCAAAAATTTCAAATAGTTTCACAGAAATTTCAAACAGTTTAGAATACTCTCAATTTAAATTTCGAATATTTTCAACAATAAATACAAATAGTTAAGCAAAAATTTCAAAATTTTTTAGAATACTCTCAATTTAAATTTAGAATAGTTTCAAATATTTTCGAATATTTTCAACAATAAATACAAATAGCTAAGCAAAAATTTCAAACATTTTTAGAATACTCTCAATTTAAATTTAGAATAGTTTAAAATATTTTCGAATATTTTCAACAATAAATACAAATAGTTAAGCAAAAATTTCAAATATTTTTAGAATACTATCACTTTAAATTTAGAATAGTTTCAAATATTTTCGAATATTTTCAACAATAAATACAAATAGTTAAGCAAAAATTCCAAAAAACCTTCATAGAGTTTATCAATAATGTCAAATAGTTGTGAATATTTTCAAGAATGTCAAAGACAGAAATTTCAAATAATTTGAACAAAAAACACAAATAGTTTTGCAACAATGTCAGATGGTTTCGAATAGAATCTTCGACAAAAAAATTGCAAGTTTTTATCACAAAAAAGGTTTTCAAAATATTTTGGTGAAATTTTCAAATTTCTTCAAAACTTTATTCCCAAATCTCCAACCGTCTGAAATACATGTTCCCATCAAATCAAGTAGAATAAATACAGAAACAACGGAAGCGACAAGGAATGGGTTCCGAGCGAAGCGAAGCAACTCACTGCATTTCATTTGGTTTTTGAGTTATAAATTATATTTTTTGAGTAATTAACTATAAAGCGTGTTAACTTTGAGAATTTTGGATGAAAAATTTAAGGAGTTTAAACATAAAAACTTGACGGGGATTTAGCTTCACTTTTTTTTATAATCAACCGGAGCCTTTACACCTTTTGTGCCCTTAGAAAGTGGAGAAAGTGAGTGGGAATTGATTTTTCCCCTCCTTTCTCCCCTGGGAATGTTGATTGAGTTAAAGGATTTTCGGGGGGAAAGTTGAGCCGGTACAAGATGAGTTTTTGATGATTTTGGGGAATATGTAAATAGGAGGTAAGGATTTGTGGGGTAGATGAAAATTCTTCTCAAATTCACCTGCCCCATTGGAAGAACCCTGAAAACCTTTTCAAGATGCCAGGGAGAGCCGAGTGAGAGTCTCTCCGGATCGAAATTAAATTTTGAAATGTGAAAGATGAGTTCATGAATCCCCTCATCCTCATTTTCAAAATTCACTTCGCGTCCTCTTCCCACCTTGTCCCCATTTTTCCCACCCCGAAATCCCCCCCTGACAAAATGCTTTTCACTTTTCGCAAAAGATTTTGCTGCAGGGGGTAACTTGGGTGTTTATGGCAGTGGTGGGGGGACTCAAGGGTCCTTTTCATCCTTCCGTAAGTGGATTTTCGATTCCCGTGACGACATTACTTTCACTTTCTAAATCTACTCACAAGGTGCACGTTTCTTGCATAATGTTCCAAAATGCCCTTTAGCATCGCTTCGCCTTGCTTTTTTCAACAAAAGAAAGTCAACGGAGGAGGGGGGGGGCTCATCTCCCCAATTCGTTCCATTTTTTACACTTTTGGTACGAAAAAGTAGAAAGCCACCCAGAAATTCTTGTCTAAGAAAACTGACTTTCTTCTTTGATTTCCAGGTGTTGATGATGAGCATGAACAGATCGACTAAACTAATTGGTGACACCACTTGAGGAGGAGAAAGTTAATTGGAAAAGTTTGGGCGACATGCGGGCCGTCGTCGTGGGTAAAAGTGAAAGTTATCAGTGCCAATTTTTGTTCATCATTTCGTCGTCCCCTTCATTTCTCCCTTCCTACCATGGATACCTTCCTACCTCCAGTTTTACTCACTTGACCTCCTGAACCCGACGTCGTCCTAAGCCCTTGACCTTTTGTATGTGCAAAGTTTCTGGACAGAGGCGGAAACGCCGGTCCCAAATGAGCTTGGATTTGACCCTGCCTGGACTCTTGTTCCTCCTATTCACCGTCGTCACGGCTCAACTCCCATCGTCATTAGGTAAGGGAAAGGTCGCCATTTCACCTTATGTACACATCCTGGAATTTCCAGCCGTTTCCAGGCGATTCCAGGCGATTCCAGGCATTTCCAGGCGTTTCCAGGCGATTCCAGGCACTGTTTGCCAATTTGCGCCGGTTTTTGTGCCATTTTAAGCTCCGGTTTCAGCCCCAGCACTAATGTGTGCGGGAATAAAGCAGATGCACGGTGCTTCGGCCGTTGATTTGCGTGGGAGCTATTAGAATTTGGAAATGAAACACCGCGGCGGTGCCGAAAAAGAAAGGAGAGAAAGTTGTTGACTTTCCCCTTGATTCTCTCCCTGCCTGTCACTCACTCACGTTAAGAGTTGATGAAGTCTGTTTTTTTTTCTGGAAAACCTGGAAGTAGTACTGGAAATATAGGAGGGATTTGATTGTAAAGAGGACAGACGTTAACGAGATGGTAAAAGGGCGGAAAAATTGGAGAAAATCAATAGCCAACCAGCAACAAAAGAAGGTGCATTCCTTTCTCCGGAGAAAGGAATTTAGGCACCCAAGAAGGCATTAACCAATGGGGATTTTGCCTTGATTTCATTGGTTCCCGGGTCGCAGCTGATTTTGATACTAGTTTCTCAGCGAGTGACCAAATTTGAAACTTAAAACAGTAAATTTGAAACACTTTTTTTCAGGTCAAAGGTCGCCGCCGGTCGAGAGTTTGGCAAAACAAAAGATTGTAGTTGGATACCTTCCTGCAGGTTAGTGAGGTTGAACAAAGTTTTTAACCTGCAAAGTTTTTAATTTTGTGTCATTTGTGTCCAGTGCGTGGAAGTATCCATGGACGCCAAGGGATTTCAATCTCGGGTGCTGTTTCCCTCGCCATTGAACGAATTAATAACCGGACTGACCTTCTGCCTGGGGTCGAGCTGGAGCTTGTCTGGAGTGACACCGAGGTGAGTCCAGCATGTCCTTCCAGCATGACCTTCCAGCGTGACTTTCCAGCATGTCCTTCCAGCATGACCTTCCAGCGTGACCTTCCAGCATGTCCTTCCAGCATGTCTGGAAAACTCCCACAGAAATCTGATGTGAAATGACCACCATTTTCAATTTTCAGGGTGACACGATCCGTGGGACAAAGATTCTAACTGACATGCTGTGTAATGACACGGCAGCCTTTTTTGGGCCGGAATTCTCATGCGCCGTGGAGGCCACGGTGGCTGCTGCCTGGAATCGGACCATGATCTCATACGTAAGGACTTTCTTCCTGTCACTCCAGCCCAGTGTTGTCCAGCAGCCAACCTGCTGGACAACGCTGCTGGCTCATTTCTGGTCAAACATTTACCACCACCGCCACCACCGCGGCGGTGCACCGTGTCGCAAGACGAGGGACGTGAGTTATGACGAGAAGGAGCAGATTAACCAGATTGAGGGCAAAGAAAGTAATTATGGCAGAGAAAAATGGGATTGGGGAGGAGGGAACAGATTTTTGGGAGATGGGTTCTTATGGTGGGAAACGTGGTGGGACCAGTAAGATGCTGATGGGTGGGGCACATTTGCGGTGGCGGTGGCGGTGTTGGTGGTTTCATGTCGCGTGCCTTGTGCATTTCTTCCCACGTTTGGAATCCACCAACTGCATTTTGGAATTAAAAATTAATGGTTTCTCCTTCTTCCTTTATTCATCCTTTTAAGTTATTAAGGGAGGTGGGGTCCACTTTCCCTTTCTTACCGTGTTTCTCTTCCGTTTTATGGTTTCCGTTTCCAATTTTCTTGTATGAAAAGTTGATGATGAAGCTGGAATTCTGCACGCCACTGGATGAATTTCGTAGGAGTAAATTAGAACGTTAGGTAACTTTTCCCCAAAATGTTGATACAAAAAAGATAAAATCAAATCGTACTGAAATTCCATTTCAAAATCTGAAACCTTGTTTCCATTCCAAGTCCTGCAGAAATCGAAGAATTTTGTACGAAAAAGAGAAGCTTATTCACAAAAATTCAAGTTTTCTTTTTGGGACAACTTTTGGGCTTCCATTTCAGTGAATTGCGCGAACTTAAGGAATCTTGTGCAGGATTTTTGATTGAAATTCAAAAAAATAGGAGGAAGAATCCATTCAACTAGTTTTTAGAACAGACAAGCTAGTTTTTAGAGTTTTAGCCACATGTGCTCTAGATTCTTCTATTCGTGTATTAGTTTCAACTTATTTTATTAGTTTTCTTAGAATTTGTACTTTGTTATCTAAAAGTCGCTTATACATTGTGCCCAATTTCATTTCCCGAATCATCATCCCCATTTTATTGTCTGGAGACGGGAAGAATGGAAGATCCAGAGACATCAGACGGAGTTTTAAGAGTCAATTTTGATCCCCATTTTCATCATCTGTCAAAACCATAAACTAAGTTTTTCCAGGATTTATTCCTTCTCCAGGCTTTCTCCAAAGACTTTCTCCTAATTTACTTTCTCCAGCATTAAAATGATACGAAAAGAGAAGGGATGAGGAGAGTGTCATTTGTTCATTTTTTTTCCTGGAAAGTAAGCAAGTTTTCACTAGTTCTAAGAAGCAAGTTAAGATAAAAGTTCTTAGAATTCTAGAGACCTTAGCTAAGCCCCTTCGGCCGCTTTTCACTCTTATCAATTTTTCTCCCTTCAATATCCGCCTGGTTTCAAATTCAAAGGGGTTTTATCTGGGCAAAGGAAGGAAATAAAGAGAAAACGGGGACAAAAACTTTATTTGTCTTGAGGCAAGAATGATTTTAAAGGAAACTTCATCTTCCCTCCTTATCACTTTCTCCAGGAATAGAAGCAGCTTTCTCCAGGACTTTCTCCAGAAGATCCAAATCTCGTCCCTTTTATTTTTTCGTACACAAAAGTTGTGACTTGTTGTCAATCAGACTTGGGTACAAAGGCTGGGAAACACTCCAAATCCTTCCCCTTTTTTCCCTGAAATAATTTTCCTTTCACCCACTTTCTGGTTTCTAACACTTTCCCTCACTCGTGTAAAGTTGCCGGATGGAAAGGGCCACCGGAAGGAAAGTTTCGGTTGACAGGTTGACACGTCCCCTGCCATTTATAAACTCATAAAAGGGATTTCTTCTACCAATCTCCATTTTGTCAAAATATTCAAAATATACGGCAGAAATGGAAAAATAAGCACTTGGTCCTTCACGTGGTGAAAGTCTTTGGAAAAAGCAACTTTCACCTCAAAATTGGTAACTTTCACCTCCGAAAAGTAACTTCACTTCCGAAAAGTAACTTTTTACCTCGGAAAAGCGGCTTTCACCTCCGAACACGAACACCAACTTTCACCTTGGAAAAACCAACTTTCTGCATCGAAAAAGTAACTTTCACTAAAAAACAACAACTTTTACCACGGAAAAACCAACTTTCACTTGAAAAAAAAAACACAACTTTCACCTCCGAAAAAGCAACTTTCACCGCCTAAAAATTAAAATTGTGTGCTTCTATTATAGTTATATGAGTTATTTTTAGCCAACTTTCACTTTCACAACTTTCACTCGTCAAAAATGGAAACTTTTGATGCAAATTGTACTCTTTGGGAGAAAGCAAGTGAAAGGATTAATTTCCCAAAAATTAGAAACCAGAAAGGTGGGACTGGAATTTCATGTCATGAGGAAGACTGGTTTAATTTTCCAGTACCTTCTCCAGCACTCCATTCCCCTGGATTTTGATGAGCAGGAACCTGAGCTGAGATTTGACAGGAAGAGAAAGGGATTTTGGATTATTAGGCGAGCTGAGTCGACATATCTTTCCTGACAGGCCTCAGCCCACACTTTCTCCTTCCTTGAACATTCCTACAAAGTTTTGTTCATTTCTTATTACTTTTGTTTTCTTCGAATTGTTTTTTTCTAGAATATACTGGAGATGAGGGGGAGTGTGCACTGTGCACCACGGATTCCACAAGTCCTTCCACCGCCTCTTTTCTCCAGGAATTTCCAGCTCCAATATTCCCCATTTCTAATGTTCATGTTACTAATGCCAAGTTGTCCAGGGGAAACTGGACGTGGGTCGATGACATTACTAATGATCCCCTTTTGTCTTTTCCAGCTTTGTTCCGATGGGAGCGTGTCAGACAAGAGTCGGTATCCTACATTTGCCAGGACGGAAGCCCCTGACCACCAAGTGGTCAAGTCAGTTCTCTCTCTCATGTCTCACTACAATTGGAAAATATTTCAAATTATCATTCAAACGTCACCCACAAATCGTTATGCCAAGGTGGCAGACTCACTCCATGCCGAAGCCCTCAATTTAGACATGAAACCAAATGATGTGAGTGGAGATTTTAATTAACCAATCACAAGTTCGGGCACGCTTTCATTGAAAATTATCGCAATTCTGCTCCCTTTTGCGTCAAAATGGCAAAAAACTGACACCCTTTCCCTTTGAAAGAAAACGTGCTAAAATTGACACTTTTTTTTAGGATAAACTAAAAATTTTACACGGTTTTTGGCAGAATGGTACAAATTTGGCGATTTTATGACAAAATTATTCAAAAAACGCAAAATATGAAACGAAAATTTACGTTTTTATGAGAAAAAAAAAACAAACTTAATCTGGAGAGACCTGAAAAATTTCATGTATATTATAAGAAATTTGAATTTTTTTTTAGACCGGCTTCTCACTTTTGCACGCGGGTTTCACGAATCCCAAAAAAATCGAGCAAAAATTCTGTGTTTTTGTATTATAAATTAATAAAAATTGTCCTCTGTTTTCATAAATTCCAGATCAAGGAGTTTAATTATGACAAGGTGGAAAATGCCTACTGGTTTGAGATTGTGAATGCCACTAAAACAACATCGAGGAGTAAGTCCCCCCCCCTTTAATTTATTCACGAAGGGATTAGGCCTAAGTCCGTTGGATTTGGTTCTGCAAATATTATTCTACCCTAAATTAACCCCCCCCCCCTTATCACCCAGGAAAAAAGATCATTCATCAGGAATTAATTGGAAGTTAAACGCCGGAACTGTGGGGGGGGGCGTCTGTTTTTCCAGGACTTTTCCAGGGATTCCCAACTTGCTGGATTGGTTTCTTTCATTTAGATTCCAGGAAAAGCTCCCTAGATTTCACGTCCTTTCTATTTGAGAAAGGATTTTGGTATTTATTATTATTTTGTTCCTCCCACGACTAGGCTCATGATGAAGGAAGGAGAAATTTCTGTAAAGTTAAGGAAAATATCGATCCAGTGTGAGTTGGAAAAATAAAAATACGACTGGAGAAAGTGTGTTTTGGAGATAAAGAGAAAGTAAATGGAACCCGGCTCACGGGGAAAGTCGACTTTTTTTCAAGACTTTTTGAACTTTTATAAATTTTGAAAAAGATTGTGGAAAAATTCCCAGAGAGAAGAATGAGTTCAAAGGGTCGAAGAAAGTTCCCTTTGTATTCATATCGGAAACTCATCTTTCTTCCTCTGGCGACTTTCTTTTGCGAGAGAAAGTGATGAGGTTTCATTTGTCATCCGAGGCTTTTAGAAGAGAAATGAAAAAATTGACCAATTCCATTATGATTCGTATCCATGTGGCCAAAGGGGACTTTTTCAAACCCTAATCCGATTCCATATCTCCTCTGATTGGTTGATTCGAGTAGTCCGCCATAGCCGGTGGCAGTGGTTGGTGGGATTTATTTGGTCCTCAGGATTACACAAGGGAGAAAGGAGGGGACTTTCACCCAAATTAAATTTTGATCCACAAAAAAATTTCACTTTGCGATCATTCCTTTGCAAATCAAATTGAAAAAAAGTGACGCAAGTCAAAGGAAGAAAAGTTGAAATGACGGATATGGAAACTAAAATTTGTGCAAAAAATCTTAAAAGAAAATGACAGTTCAGAGAAAGTTGATTTTAAAATTACTTCAAAATTCTTCCAAAAAAAATATGCAAGTTTTTTTTGCTTTTCACAAATTCTCGTTTTTCACTTAAAATTCCGTTAAAAAATTGTGATTTATTCGTACAAAAATTGCCATTTTTTTTTTCAAAGTTTATCATTGCAAATTCGATATTGTCACTTTCTCCTTCAAAAGTTTTCACTTTCTCCTTCAGAAATTGTCATTTCCCGTTCATTTTTATGCACAAATGGAAAAAAAATTACGTAAAGTTTAGAATTACGTCTGGCCAACACAAAATCCTTCCAAATATATAAACTTTCAAAAAAATAGACAATTTATGTTAATTTTGCTCAAATTTGTTAGACGACTACAAAATTTGACTCAAATTTTCGTTGATTTTTTTTTGTTCAACTTGACATGACCCTCTGACCTCATTTCTTTCCTTTCAGTTTACGTCTTTATTGGAGAATCCGAAAACTTGGTGGAGATGATGGGAACGATGCAGAGCCTCAAAATGTTTGAAGACGGAGAGTACTTGGTCATCTACATTGACATGGAGACTTATGACAAAAAAGAAGCCTTCAAGTACCTCTGGCGTAAGTTTGACCTTCCTTTTCCCCATGACCTTTAGTCCCCCCCCTCCTCCCATTCCCACGTGTTCTTCATTTGTTTCAAAATCCCAAGGCACTTAAGGCACTCGGAGGAGAAGAAGAGATTAGGCCCTTTCATTAATTATTTTCACCTAATGATTCCCGTACTTAAGAAAATGGAGCATATGTTCATGTTACTTGTATTTGCAAGGTCCATTTAATTCCTCCGCCTCTTCCCGTCCTTATGCCCACGGTGGAGATAAAGAGGGAGATGCATTACTTCCCACAATCTAAATGTGGCAAGAACTACTTTGTCTATTTTTAATTCCGCTCTTATGAATTTGTGATGCTGGTACTTGCTCCCTCCTGGTGATAAGAACGGGTGGGATGACCTAATGGGCTGGAAGTGAAAGCGATAAGGGCGACAATGTCGCCGTCGCATGCCGTGCTCCCGCGACTTACCGTAAGACTGAAATAATTCCTGATGGAATGAGCTTAGGTTTAGGTGAGGTACTTACAAGAAAAGAGAGCAATGTGAATGTAACTTTCTCCTCTCGGCGACTGACGACGGTCGCCAAGAGCGACCTGGTAAGAGGGGCCTAATTGACCTTCGTCACGCCATTTGGCAGTTTTCCCATAGTTACTTTTTTCCGGTAACTTTCCCTCAACTTTTCAAGCTTCTGCCCTGGTTTTCTACCTCCGCGTTTTAAAAATGTACAAAGTTGTAAGCAGGCCGAGAAAAGAAAGGAAACAGAGGCAGGCACGTGCGGAAAGTGAAGGGTGGGAAATGAACGGTGATTTGGACCCTCATTACAGAAACGTTGTCAGGGGTCACCCAACCCTTACTTTTTTGACTCAAATCAGGAGCGTAAGGGTCGATTACCCGGGGCGCACGAGCGACGACGTGTTTAGTTAGACATGTTTTGCACCCAATCCTGCTACACCATAACATCAGGCGTCATACTTCAACTTGTTTACAAAAATGGGTCAAGTGACAAAGTTTCTAAATGATGTGAATGGCGTTTTAACGGGCGGTGACCTTTGACTTTTCAGGTATCAATGACTTTAGCATGGTCCCCAACTGTCGAAATCTTTCCAACTTTGAAGATCGGACAGCTCGGAGTCTCCTCGTCGTTGCACCTTCCCCACCGAATCAGACGTATGAAGCATTTTCCAGGGAAGTGACATCTTTTTCCTACAAGCCACCCTTCAGTTTCAAAGATACTCTCCTGGGATCCAAATTTAAGAAGTTTGTAAGTGGAGAGGGGCCAACGGCCAAGTGCCCCTAGGCCAACGGCCAAGTGCCCCCAGGCCAACGGCCAAATGCCCCTAGGCCAAAGGTCAAACAGTCAATGACCGATTTTTCTGGAATCTTCACTTTCCAGGTATCAATTTACGCAGCCAATTTGTACGACTCGGTCTTTCTTTACGCAAAAGCTCTGGATAGCCTCTGGAAAAAAACGAATCGGAGCGGGGATATCCAGGAATTGGCAAGGGACGGGCGTGCCATTTTCCAGTCCATCATTCAAATGAAGGCGTATGACAGTAAGACCTTTTGAAGTTGAATCGCTTCAGCCATCCGGGGTTTGTTGACCTCCATTATCGCTCAAGTGCGCTGGAAACTCCAGTGCGCTGAAACTCAAGTGTTTCACCTGCCCATTATCTCCCGAACGTTTTCCTTTGATGTAAGGCGCAAATCAGGGAATGTTGAAAGGGAAATGAAGCCCAGTAGAGTGGGTGTTGATGCTTTTGTTGTGAAAAATCAGAAATTCGCAACATGTTTTCGCGTTTTCGCACACTGTTTTCCAGCAAAAAAAAACGACGGTGCGACGCTGCTCTGCTTACCATTTTAATAAAAGAATTAATGGGATTTCCTTCATTTTGAAAGGGACTTGCATTGAATGGTGGTGGTGGTGGGTGAGAGGATTAGCAGAGGATTTTAGAATGAAATCCTTTGGGAAAATTGGTGGTTGATGGAGATAATAATGGAGACGAGTTGGAAAGAGATCAAAGTGACATGGGTGATGACGGTAGAGGGTTTGGAAACTTTCCAGCCACCGCGGCGGTTTCCAGGCAACAGCGGCGGCGGCGGCGGAAAAAGAAAGGGATCACGGCCTGGTTCTAATGATAGACCCCACGACACTCTCGGCGCGTCGGCTTTCCCCGAATTCTAAATTTGGAAAATGAAGGGCCCTGATTGGTCCATTTTGATTCCAGGGCTATGATTGGTTGTCATTGGTTGTGAGACTCATGACCCGGTGGTTGACCTTTATTGCAGGTATTACGGGTGCGAGGATTTCAATTGATGCGAATGGAGATTCGGAAGGGAACTACACGGTAATTGGAATTTCCTGAATTTTTTGAGTTTGGAAAAGTGTAATTTTTGAAAATTTGACAAAAATTTTGTGGACTTTTTGAAATTTTGTAAACTTTTTGAAATTTTGTAAACTTTTTGAAATTTTGTGAAATTTGGCAGGTCTTTGCTTACATGGAGCAACACTACGAGTCGAGCCATTTTACGTGTGATCACGGGATGTACGCTGTGGCCAACTTCCAGCCATTGCTTGCGGAAGGCAACGCCACATTTCCAGTACGTCCAGAACTAATTCCAGGAACTTCCTTTCACCTGGGACCTTTCCTTTCTAAATTCTTGTTACTAATTAGTGTTTTTCATTTCAGAAAATTAAGTTTTTCCCAGGGAAAAAGATTGATTGGGATCAACCCCCAGCGGATTCTCCAAAATGTGGATTCCGGAATGAAAATTGTTCCCCAAGTAGTACAATTTCGAGGTCGATGCTTACGGCGGCCTTCCTCGGACTCATCCTCCTCGTCG
The DNA here is from genome assembly GCA_034694825.1 of Anurida granaria. NCBI lineage: Eukaryota > Metazoa > Arthropoda > Collembola > Poduromorpha > Neanuridae > Anurida > Anurida granaria. Next base: position 13,167 of record JAQIWD010001021.1, read on the forward strand.
TTCTCGTCGTCGCTGCGAGTCTCTACCGGAAGTGGAAGATTGAGCAGGAAATTGAAGGTTTGCTCTGGAAAATTGACAAGGATGAACTCCAGTTCCAACAACTTTTTGGAGAGCATACGCAGTCACGAGTAAGTTTTCCAGAAGAGCCCCCCATTCACAACTTCCTTCCTATTGTCCCACTCCAAAACACCATTGAAAGGCTGAGAGGGTGAAAGTCAAAAGGTCACCGGATGCAAAATCTCCAGGCGACGGCGACGTGCTGTCACTTTCACACTTTCTTTGTTGTCACTCCAGACCGGGCTGGACTGGACTCCTTTGTTCCGCATTTCCCATTTCAGACGACGTTGACTGGGGTTTGCAAAAGGAGGGAGGAAGCGTTGGATTTGGAAAGTGTAAAACTGGAGTGGAGTTCATCGCTGGACGCTCCAGCAGATCGCTTTCATATATTCCCATTCTCCAGTAACTTTCCAGTAACTTTCACACCTTTTCCCATTGAATGGGATCCATGGAAATCCAAGGGAAATGGGAAAGTGAAAGATCCAATATCCATTTTACATGATCCCAACGCCCTTATTTCTTCCTCGGTTTTGATTGGACGAGGGAACGACTGTTTCCTGAGTCCCTAGTGGTGTAATTACCATCATTTCCTGGCTCGTTTCATCCGCGGGATTGAGTTACACGTGGAACTGAAAGTAGAGAAAGCAAAGAGAAATTAAGTCTAATTAGAATTTTCTGTCTCGACAAAAGTGAAAGGCTTCATTGAGAGCAACTTTTAAGGAACCTTTCAATTTATTTTTTTTTTTCCAATTTTACAGTCAGGAAAGTGTCGGAGTTAATTTTTTAGTACGAAATGACGAGTTTTCAAAAGCGTGTAAAATTCAAAAGGACAAAAAGTAGAAGAGCTTCGATATTTCACGAAAGATTTTCGCATGAACAGGAAAGATTTCAAGAATTTAAATTTCGTAAACAATCCGGTTATTCAATTCAATTTTATTAAAATTCCAAAAATTTCAATTGTCCAAGCACAACATTTACGAACAGTACTACTACTTCAACTTTGAATTAAGTTAACGAATTACATTAATTTTAATTTTTTTTGAGTAATCGACTCCAGATAATGACAAAATTCAAAATTTTCCAAACGACAAAATTTCAAGCTAACTTTTGCGTCAAAATTTGGAAATTATTCCAAACTTCTGGTTCGCTTCATTCCGCGGTTGTTTCTGTTGCAAAAAAAAGGACAAAAATTCCCTCGTATTTCTCAATTTGAAAATTATGAGTAAAAATCGGCTCCAACTTAATCTTCATCTCATCCCCACAATTTATTCTTGTAGAAAATTTATTTTTGGCAAATTTATGCCTTAATCCTAAGCTCGTACATTCTTGCCATGTTCCCGCCATCTCCCCGTCCCCAACATCCTATCAAAAGTCAATTTAAAATCTAGTTTTTGTCCTTTTCAATTATTTATGAACCCCTATCCCCTTGTTCTTCTACCCAGAGAGAAAGTCACCAATTTTACACTCCAAAATTTTCCATTCCTTTCACTTTCCCCCACTCGTGCCCAAACTTTTACACAAAAAGTCTGTTCAGCTAGTTAGGGTCTTATACGGGCCCATCCACCTTTTTACATCCGGTCTAGGCCCCGCCCCTTGAGCGGCCATCCATTTGGGCCGCGACCACCCCCTCACTTCACGAACTTCTACTACCTCGACCCAGTACAAATTTGGA
>JAQIWD010001022.1:0-14888 GCA_034694825.1 Anurida granaria
GTAATTTCCCAGGGCAGATTAATCCGGTATTTCCCACAGAATTTCCCAGGGTGGGATTTCCCATCGTGAACACTGACCAAATCCCACCGAGATATGTTGGCTTCGACTTTCTCTGGTTTTGTGGTCATTAATAGAAAGGCGGCTGATCCATTTCTGGAGAAAAGACGAGATTGAGAACCTTGTGTTGAGCAGAGGAAGAGGGAAAGGAGAAGATTCATCTGGGGAAAGTGGATCTGTTTTCTTTTTGGTGAAGTTGTGCCTGGGTGAATGTTTGGTTGCCCTTTGGGAACTGGTAGGGGGCTGGAAGAAGGAGAAGAGCAGCGTCTATTATTCTTTATTCGGTGGCAAATGGAATTCATTCAGGATGGACCTGGCTTTAGCTTTAGCTTTAGGAAAAGGCTAAGGCCTGGACGCCTGGAGAATGTTTTCCTGTTGGTAGGAACGAACGTGGAGACTTTCAGGTCGTTGGGATTGTGAGGATCTGGAAGTTCCTGAGCTTTGGAGTTTTCTGCCTTGATTCCTTACTTTTTGTTTGTGTTTCCGAGACTCATTTCCAAGATAAGGGGTTGTACATTTATAGAGGAAAGTCCATTTCCCTTGTAAATGGGATTGTAAGGAGTAGGAGGAATTTAAATGGAGGATGGGAGAGGTGTTGAGGGGATTTTTCATTCTAACTCCCAAACAAGAACTTTCTCTCCAGCAGTCTTAAAAGTAAAAGTCTTCCTCATGGATCCCCAGCTCAACTTTTCCCCTTTTCCAGCGGAGAAGAGTTCGAATAGCAATTCAAAGTCCAAAAATGATTTTAGCCTTGCTGGATTTAGTTTCTGATTAAAAGCTATAAAAGTTTTCGAGTAATACAAAGTGACTATACTGACTTGAGTTGGGTTGCTTTTACTTTGGAGCTAAGAAGTTTTGTATTTAATTTAATTTACTTGTTTGCCTTTTCAATTTTACAAAAACTCAAATCTCAGAAGTTTTTTTTTAATTTTCACTTTTTGAAATGTAAGGTCGTAATTTACTTATAAATTTTGAGAAGACACCAATGGGTAGAGGGGATGTTTGGATTTGTCCAGTCTCCGGTGTAAGTTGCTGGAGTTGTTAAAAAAGCCGTCGAAGTTTTGTGGTGAGGTTCATTGAGACAAGATTTTGAGTATTCCCATAAGAAAAGGAAGGAAGGAAGTTAGGAGCGGTGGTGGTGGTGATGGGAAAATTGAATGTGTAACCTAAATGTCGGGGAAGTGGCAAAGAAATATTAAATCATGAGCTTTAACTTTCTCCGCCGAGCTAAGTGGCTGGTGGGAGAAAGTAGTCTGTTGGTTATGAGTTTAGAGAAGGGTCTTTTACACCCAAAACTTTCTCTTCCGTTTTCATGTCTACTGGATTCCCTTAGGTGTTATATGCTTTCGAATTTGCGGGTGTGCAGATGGTCATCCTAGAATTTCATCCTAGTCTTCTAGAACTCCTGAAACTAACCTAATGAAAATGTAATTTGCACCATCTGTTTCTCCCCTCCTTACTTTTTACGCTTTGTATATAATGTGGAGAAAGGTTGTGCAAAGGAAGCAGAGGAGGAGAATACAGTGGAAATTGCTAAATGAGGAACTAAGAATGGTACGATTAGGACGTCAGACAGAAATTTTCAGTGGCTTATGAGTTTTTTAATTTTTTTCTATCTTTTCAGTTTCTTCAATGCATATGCGTCACAAGATAAGAGCTTGAGTAATGAAAATGATGATTCATTTACTAAAATCCTTTTTTAGGAAAATTTTCAATTCTGCTGATGATGATCTTACAAAATCGTTTATTTCGCTGGGTTTAATTTTTATTTATTTGTTTACGTTTTTCTAAATGTCATTTCGTTCCTTGTTCTCTGCAATGTTTGGATTTGAGACCATTAGGGTTCTAATCCCATGTGTTTTCGTTATATTAGGGGGAATGTGCTGCATCCTTTGGTTTTTGTAGCAGAAAACTGGGAAATGCAGACGTTTAGGAAGATTTGGGGGCGTTTTTGGCTCTTTCTCTTCCGGCGGAGAAAGTGAGGGCTTAGAGCGTAAAAGAGAGAGCAGGAGCAGAGCTTTTGTGAGAATGGATGGAAAATGGGAGTTTGTAAAGTAGATTTTCTTTTTTGTGAATTGAAAATGTAAATGTTGGTGGGAATAATTTATAGTTCTGAGTTCTGAGTTGTGGGGGAGAGAGTGGAGGAGAGCAAAGAGGACTTTCACTCCAAAGAATGTAATTATTTATGATTTTTTGACTTTTCAGATATCCAAGAGTTTTATGAGTTGACGCTTCTGGATGAAAGTAAATCCGTACAGGAGAAGACCGTGGAAACGCTCCGGATAGCATCAAAATGGGAACAGGGACCCGATGGACCTGTTGGGGGAGTACTCAACCCACAGGCAATTGCACAGGTAACCGTTATTAATTTGCTAATTAAGTCAAATTTAACAAATTTTGTGGGTTTGCTTCTAAAACGCTGACTAAAAAATTTTGACCACTCGAGAAATACGCGTTTCCTTGTGGGGTAGTTTTGGCACTTGCATAACGTTTCTAAAGTTCATCCCGTGGGTCCTGTCATGGAGAGAAGGATTTCATGTTCCGGTTTTATGGCGTTTTGGATGAGATTGGCGTTTGTTCTGATTATTTTGCGGCGCTTGGGGGGTCCCAGGGGTAATTTATATTCTTTTGTTCTTCCAACTGCTACCAGCGGCTTTTTAATGTTTTGTGTATCATTTTGCGATAGTGCTTACACTACTAACACTATACAATGGAGGCGGTTATGAAAGTATTCTTTCGACGGTCGGTGGGGTAAAAGAAGCTCCTGATGAGTGACTGGGCGGTGAGCCAAGAGTAAAACTTTTCTACGAAGAATATATTTTTAGCTGTTACTTTAAATCTCTCTTTAGTTTTTCTTTCTTTTTTGAATCATGGGGGCCTTTTCAATCTTACTCCTTACTCCGTTTTTTTTTGTGAAATTGGATTGAATGGAAGAACCTTCTGAGTGAGGACGAGGAGAGTGGAAAGTTATGTGAACTTTTTGTGATTTAATTTGTCAAATCATAATTGCCCATTGGGAGGGAGGAAAGTTTCTTTACGATGATCGATTGGGTATCCATCGTGCGACAATCCTCCAATCGCTTCTCTTCCTACGTTTCCAACGTGCCGAAAGACGTTAGGCAGAAGAACCGGAAGAAGAGGATCAAAAAGGAAATGGAGGATGCCTTGGAAAGGGAAAAGGAAGGGCCCCCTGCTCACTTTCCAGCACCAACCGCTTCCACTTCCAAAATGCTCAACTTCCATGCCGTAAAAATACTTTGCACTAAAGTGTGATTTTGTTTGAGTGTTCCGACAGTTACATTAATTTCAAATTAAACTAAATAAACTCTTGTCCTACTTGCGAAATTAGCGCATCATCTGAAGGCTTTCCCGTCGTTTTTTGCATTCTACGATTCGATTGCATTTCTTGTCGAATACCTTCCAAATGAATGTTTGACTAACTATGAAGATTTGATGACAAATTTTGTTAATCTTATGAAACCTGTTTCTTTTTTCTTTCCAGAAAATCTACAATGAGGAAACGAGACGTGAGCCTGAAGGACGAGGTCACCTACACCTGCAAAAGTCAACGAGAGAGGATGAAGTAGATGCAATGCAGCAACCACCGCGTTCTCCATTCACACAGCAGCATAACCTCATGAATCAGTTGAATGGCGGAAGTGGAGCGAAGCCGGGGTCAAAGGTAAGAAAAGCACACAAACAATTTTCTGTATCAAACTTATGTTGTTGCAATATGTTAAGGAGGGATAATCATACTTTGTGTTAATGAGTTTAATTGTGTGGGAGTGCACACTGTTGGACTAGTTTGAATATTTTATAAGAAAATCGATTGAATTTGCTGCGTGAGTAAATATGAAGGGAAAGTCTTTCGGCCAACACCGCCGCCAGTGAGAAAGGAGAAAGTGGAGTGAGGTGGCGTTTCCTTCCTGATCTCTGACGATCATGAGACTCTTTGTTTCTACCTCCGCCAGGAAATTAGGAGGCAGCGTCTTTTGTTTTGATAGGCGGAGGGTCCATTTTGATGAGATTGTTCGAGTGATTGATTACAAGGCGGAGGTTGACGATTCTGAGGCATCACCACCGGTGGGTAACATTAATCCAAGTGAAGGGTATTGGAAACTGATTAATGTTTAGCTCAGACATACGTCAACTCAGGAAAGAAAAATATGGAAGGAAATTCCTAAAAGAAAGAAAAATCCGAAAAATGGGATCCTGTGACCTGTTTTCATATAGAAAAATTATGTTGATCCATCATGCCGCAATTTGTAATCGAAATGTATTTGTGATCGAGTTTTCTTTGTTTGTCAACAGGTTGAGAGCACCGCAAGGGAGATTGAGAACCTAAGTCCGGTCAGTTTCCAGAATCAGTCTCCTTCCCTTCTGGACGCAAAAGTGAGCAATGATGATGAGGATTGGATGTACGAGGAAGTAATCTTGGAGAGGGCAACATCAGGACTTGGATTTAGCATCGCCGGGGGCACAGACAATCCCCACGTGGAAGATGATCCCAGTATTTACATTACAAAAATTATTCAAGGTAACTTGCGAAATTGTGTCCTCGGGGACTCAGAGTCAAGTCCTCTGTAAATATAACAATTTAATGTGAATTTGACTGGGAGTAGCAGGTGCAGCTTCTGTGGATGGTCGGCTCAGAGTTGGGGACGTCATTATGAGGGTGAACAACACTGTAAGAGACGACCTCGATATTTTTCGCTTTGTTCCTAGATTGTATGATTAATGTGCGGAATCAGTACTTTTTAACCAACTGTCGGTTCTTTATGGATACAGAGCGTGGTGAACGTGCCGCATGCAACGGCAGTAGATGCGTTGAAACGAGCAGGAACGACAGTCCGATTGGTAAGTCAGAAAATCAATGAAATTTTGAGTGTTGTGGTTAATGGGATTGTTGTTCTACTTTACTTTTAGTACGTGCGACGTAAAGGGGGCGAGGACGGTCCGCGTATGATTGAGATTGAGCTGAATAAAGGGAACAAGGGACTTGGCTTTAGTATCGCTGGTGGGATTGGGAATCAGCACATTCCAGGCGACAATGGGATCTACATTACAAAGATATCCGAGGGAGGTGCGGCATATGCTGACAAGCGATTGGCAGTAGGGGACAAATTGGTGGCTGTGAGAAATACACCGGTAGGATTTGCTCTCTTCATGTTTATTCGGTGATGGATCTATTACAGTGCTCATTTTTACACACATCTTTTGTATGAATCTAGAGTGGCGAAAAGAACTTGGAAAACGTTACGCACGAAGAGGCAGTTGGAACACTAAAATCAACAGAGAATCGTGTAATCCTTCTTATAATCAAGCCGGACCCTGTGACCGGCTTTACGGCAGCTCCTCGTTCAACCCCAACCCCGCCCATCCGACTTGACTCCCCCCATCGCATGTCAGCATCCCCAGTACCACCGGTGTCAGTAACTCCGCAACCCGTGAGGCTCCCATCAGCCTCTCCACCTAAGGCCACTACGCCTACACCTGTTGAGAAACCCCTAGGGTCAGGGGGAAGTGGAGGAGCATTGTCACAGAGCCGAACTTCTCTGGAACAATCACGGCGTGAGTCGAGTGGGAAGCCAGACGACTCCATTTTCTCACAACGCATTGTTACGCTGAACAAAGGGACGGGTGGATTGGGATTCAACATTGTTGGCGGGGAAGATAACGAAGGGATCTTCATTAGCTTCATCCTTGCTGGTGGGCCAGCAGATTTGAGTGGGAAATTATACCGTGGAGACCAAATTCTCAATGTGAACGGGGTAGACATTACCAAGGCAGCTCACGAGGAAGCTGCTCATGCTCTCAAGGTACGAGCGATTTCAGCAATACCCTTAAGCTTCAATCGTAATCGTTTTCTTTCCTTGTTTTTCAGAATGCTGGCCAAATTGTAACCCTGGTTGTGGAGAACAAGGAAAGGTATGTTGTCCAGAAATGTGAAGAGTCTCTAAAAATAATGATGCGGGAATGTGACTGAGGTTTCTGTTTTTGTAGCGAGTATAACCGTTTCGAGGCAAAAGTTCACGATCTGAAGCAAAACGTTTTGTCTGGGAGTTTGATGAGGACTTCTCAGAAGAGAACGCTGTTTGTTAGAGCTCTGAATGATTTCGACCCCACGAGAGATGACAATCTCCCTTCGAGAGGACTTGCGTTCTCTTTCGGAGACGTCCTGCATGTAACGAACGCTTGTGACGAGGAATGGTGGCAGGTAATTCATCTAGTAGAAATCATTAGAATCATTGATGAAATATTAGAAACTCATCGATCCGATTTTGAATCGATTTTATAAATTGTAGGCTCGTATTGTGCTACCGAATGGACAAGAGGAGGGAATGGGTATTATCCCTTCGAAGAAACGATGGGAACGAAAACAGAAATCCCGTGACCGCTCAGTTAAATTCCAGGGAAAGAGTCCTACGCAAGAAAGCTCCAAAACGGACGTAAGTAGTACCGGTTTGAAGAAGTGCAAAATTGGATGCGATTTGCATGTAATTTTAACCAGTTTTACCAATTCCTTCCAGATGTCAACGTTAGATCGAAAGAAAAAGAATTTCTCGTTTACAAGAAAATTTCCATTTATGAAGAGCCGAGACAATATCGACGACGTTAGTGAAGGAGAACGTAAGAATTGATTCCTGGCTTTATTGATTTATAGGAGTTAATTAAAAATCCTCTAGCACAAGGACACGAGGCGATGATGAGAGAATTTTCAGTTTTCTTTCACTCCCATTTGATTGCCCAATTTTTATTTTGTTTTCTCCTTTTGTTATCCAGAGAGTTCTCCAGGTCCTGAAGCCGAGTCCACGAGCATTCGTAAGTGTTTGAGTTTAGACCTTGCACAGCCCACTTTTGCTTATCACTCTCCTTTTCACTTTCTGTTTCTTCATAACTTCTCTCGTCGTCGTCATTTTCATTTCTAAATCATAAATTTATGAGGAAATTGAATCTTGATCTGTTGTGGTTTTCTATTTTCTACCTCCTATGATTAGCCTACATGGTCTACATGCAGGACGAAATCAGGGGTGAAGGTAAATCTTGAATCTTTAGGATCCGTTGACCCTTAGGGATTTTGATTTTCTGTGTCTTTACTATTCTTACTTTTCTCTATTTGAACGTAGACGCTTAAGGGCTTAGGAATGTGGAATCTTGGGTGCTAATTTTTGTTTTGTCGTTTCCAGCAGGAGATGACGGGGTTTTGTCATATGAAGGCGTTTCTCAGATGACAATCACGTATGCTCGACCGGTGATTATTTTGGGCTGCTTGAAGGATCGGATCAATGATGACCTAATTTCGGAATTTCCTGATAAATTCGGTTCTTGTGTTCCACGTACGTCGCCCACCTTGATGTGTAGGTTTCCTAATAAGGTTTTTAATAATTGTTTCGGTAAATACAGATACCACTCGTCAGCGGCGTGAGTACGAAGTTGATGGTCGTGATTACCACTTTGTGAGTTCGCGGGAACAGATGGAGAGGTAAGATTCAACATCTTTGGAATATCTCCCATTGTGAATTGTATGAAAACTTTTGCTGAATCCTTTCTACAGAGACATTCAGAATCACCTCTTCATAGAAGCAGGACAGTACAATGACAATCTTTATGGCACCTCACTCGCGGCTGTGAAAGAAGTAGCGGATAAGGTAAGGAAAACATTTTGGGGCTGGATCAAGTTTGTGGTTTCTTTCAACAATTAACATTACTCTTGTTTTGTTTCGTTTTCTTGCAGGGAAAGCACTGTATTTTAGATGTGAGTGGAAATGCAATCAAGCGACTTCAAGCCTCATCCCTTTACCCAATTGCTATTTTTATTCGACCAAAGTCAGCAGAATCCATAATGTAAGGGAGTAAATATAAAGATTTCTTGGCTTTCAACCCCGTTCATTATTCCATTCTCTCTTGCTGTTTTCTCTTCTGACAGGGACATGAGTAAGCGAATGACAGAAGAACAAGCACGGAAGACGTTTGAGAGGGCGCAAAAGACGGAGCAGGAGTTTTCAGAGTATTTCACGGGTGAGGAAATAGGAATTCATTATTACTTTTTTTGGAAATGACATGACATGAAAGGAGAAAACTTTAAGGGAACTTTCTATATTTTTGTATAGCGATTGTGGATGGAGAGACACCGGAGGAGATTTATGAGAAAGTTCGAAAAGTGATTTCCAATCAGAGTGGCCCAACGATCTGGACTCCTTCAAAGGAAAATATTTAAGGAACTCCATGATTAAAGATACTTAAAACCACGACGTCTTCTCCTCATCCCTAGAGATCCCTTTAGTTGGAAGTTTACTGGTGCCGGAGTGGATGCCCCTGTTGGAATTAATATTACGCTTGAAGAGGGTTCATCCACCGAGATCAGAATGATGATGATCATGTATTCATCCCCCTGTTTTTATTACTACGTAACTTAATTAATCATTTACTATTACATTAATAACTGTTGGTTGACAGAGCGTGTAAAACAGAAATATTGTGACTATGAAATCCCTAGTAAGTATATTACGTGTCTCGCAGATTATAATTAAAAATAGTTGGATAACCAGAGTGTCTCGCTGAAGGACTTTTATTTCGAACGGTTCCGGAATATCCGATCGATTTCCCTTCTGTGTTCACCAGGTTTCCTTGACTACCTGACGCTCAACTACTATGGGACTTCCAGAATCACAACACGTCTCAAAACGGAATACAAAAGTAAATTTGCCTTTTAATTTCTGGAGTCCAGCGAATCAAGTTGTGGTCCTAAGCTGATAGAATACTGGTCCGTTTTTACTGATTCTACGAAATGGATCCTTCAATGCAGAAGCAAATTTCGGTTATCCAGGCCGTATTGGGGAAGTATGTCAAGAAGCCACCACTGGTGGAGAAGCACCTGGCACGTCCGCCATTCCGGTTCCTCCATGACATTCTCTTGTCTGTTAGTACAAGACAGCTGACAGCAGCGCTTCAAATTGCGTGTTCAGATGACACGTCCACTTAACTTTGGGTTTCATCCTGTTGTTTTTAGGTAATGAGTGGGACGGAATTCTACGCTGGACTCTTTACCCCTGGAGAGATCGATTCCTCCGAACTGAACACCAAAGAAGAGAAGAGCGAATTCCTGTCTAAGGTCATCAAAGTCACAGGTGATGTGAACAATTACTTCCTCTGCTCATGTTCATTCTAACAGTAAGAATGAAAAGTGTCTTTTTTTCAGAATTGGCTACTTTAACAAAAGTGGAGGCGAAAGTATCCAAGATCCTCGCTGGACAAGAACCGGAGAAGACGCTGAATTTCCTTATGCTCTTGGGGAATACGCTGGAAAGAGGTACGAGCTCAAAGGAAGCTGTTGCAACGGTGCTAGGGGGCGCAGGCGAGTCTGCTGAGAAAAAGAAATCCAGTCCGCCGGAAGTCACTAGTCGACCCAAGGAAAAGACGGACCCAACTCCAGCAAAGCCGAAGGATGCGAAAGATGCTGGAAAAACAAAAGATGCTGCGGGGAAGAAGGGTACTTCCCAGTCACAAGCGAAGAGTGGGACAGGAGCAGCGGCAGCGTCTTCGACCAATCAGAAGTCAGGAAAAAGTGAAAAGGAGAAAGCATCTACGAGTACCAAACCAAGCACAAACTCAAAGTAAAATGGAAAGATTTGGTTGTTCAGCTTTGGATTTCTTACCAATTTACTTGGTTTTCTGTAGGGTAAAGCAACCGGCATCCAAAGGGACCACCAAAGCCACTTCGAATGATGCGAAAGTGGTCGAGAAAAGTGGAAAAGACGCTTCCCGTACGGAGGAAAAGCGTGAAAGGTCGCGTTCCAGGGATGATGCCAAAACTGTCGCCCCGCCGCAACGTCGTAACAGTAAAAGTAAAGAGAAGACACCACCGGGACCGGGACCAGAAGCAACCAAGACGGAACCCCCAACCCCCGTGACCAGAGTAGCTTCAAAGGAAGACCTCAAGAATCCAAGCGGTAGAAGCCAGGCGACCAGCAAAGAGCGACCCACGACGACAGGTGACGATGGGGCAAATAAAATTGACGCTGAAGCTCCGGAAAGTAGCGCCCAACCGACTGCCGCTACTGATTCGTCGGATCCGACTGTGAAGCCTGAGGAGGACAGCCTTCAGTTTATGGGCGAGATGGAATCGCTCCTGGAGCAGCACGGAATCACTATTGAACCCGTGCAGGCCACCAGCAATGAGAAGCGGAAAAAGAGCTCAGTCGAGCGGAAGGTTAGCATAAGGTCAATCACTGCAAATCCGAGTTTTATTCATAGCAGTTTTACGGTTTATTTTAGCCATCTGCTGGAGTTAAAACAGTCGCTGAGAAGCCATTGTCAGAAAAACCTGGACAAGGTAATATCCGTCGCTGTTCTATTTTTAGTTCTCCAGCGTTAGTTAGTTAGTTACTATTTTTAGTTCTTTTAGATTTTAGACATTTCGTAGTTTAGAATTGATTTAACCTCTGAGAAATGTCAGCAGCTGGATATAACCGAATTTTTTCTAATGCATCGAATTTTACAGAAATGGCGTGCCAAATTTTGTAATTTTAGTTGGTAATGTGGTAGTTTAGTGATTCAGTTTTAAGTAGATTATAGTAGCTGATAGTAGCTGGGGTTTGTTTGGCTTCTAATTCTTTTCTTTGCTTTCTCTTTTTTCGTTACTTGCATGTGGATCGTTTCTCTCGCTTTCTTCAAACAAAAGAGAAAGTCGCCATTCTAGATGAAGTAGTGGAGGAATCAAATTCAGCTCATAATGTTCTTATTCCCGATCTCTCTCCTCCGCCATTCCCAACGCTAACGAAACCATCGACTGTTGCTAAATCCGACGAATCTGACGTGGACACGGACGAATCAGACATTGGGCCCTTGGGAAATCCTAAACAGGTGCCTAGTGGAGGAATTCGGAAACAATCAGACGCTGGGAGCAGTGAAGGGTAAGTCCTGGATATAATAAAACCCCGAGGGTCCGTGGTTAAAAACGGTACAATTTTCATGCTGATCTGATATTTTCATTTGTTCCTTAAGCGAGAGCAACGCCAGTGGAAGAAGCGTCCCCCCTCCGGTAGGACGCCCACCGTCCAGTTTTGCTCGCCCCACAAGCGCTCGTCCAGCGCCACCAAGACCCAAAACCGCAATCGTTGAGGAAGAAGTTGCCTATCGTCCACCCACGACAAAAATTCCAGTAATTTTGGATTCGGATGATGTTGAAGAGGAAGAAAGCGCGGACACCCGGAAGCAAGAGCTCTTGGGCATGTTGACCGCCACCACCACAACTCTGGTAAGCTGAATTGTACGCTGGAGAAAATTGGATTTGTAAATCACATTAATCGCATTTCAGGGTCCAAAGGGTACTGGAGGCGTGGACTTGGATGACCTTGAGGGGAAAGGCCACTTGGTCCAACAAATCATGGAAACAAAACGAGAATTGGAGGGTGGGGATAAGGGTAAAGACGAGGAAGACATGCGGAACCTCCGGAAGCAGACGCAAGGGGAACTGGAAGCACTGAAAGGACTCATCCAGTCATCTGCTCGCCTAGCAAATCCACTCGCGAGAATACTTGATTTCCTACAGGAAGATATTGATGGCATGACTGCGGAATACGTAAAGTACAACGAAGAGTGGAAGAAGCTCAATGAGCTTCTAGACAAGGAAAAAGAGTGAGAATTTTGAAAACTGATTCGGAAGTCATAACGTAAAATTCAATTAAGTTTTGAAATTTTAGAATCACGCGTCAACGGTTGAAACCAAAACGATTGGAACTACTGGAACTCATGGACAAATTGGAGCAACAAAACTTTGAAATCCGTGCTGCTCACAATGATCTACAGGCCGTGGAGGAGCAACTTCATAATTACATGACCTCCATTGACTCTGCCCCCGACCATTCAGTGGACATTCCAACCCGATTCATCATTGCTCGTGAATGGGAGTTTGACCTGGACATGGCCGCTGAGGAGCATGATGCACTGGAAAAGAGGGCCAAGCCCCGCCGAGGTCCATTTGGAGAGTTTCCACCATTCCTTGCCGTATCCGCTGAAGCACGGGAGAATGACAAGTTGGGTGGGAGGGGGTTCAATATTCCAAAGCCAAAGCGGAAGCTCCACCAGCATCAACCAATTCCCAACTTTATGATGAAAAAGGAATTCAAGAAGCCCATTTTCGCCATTGAGCCAGACGAAGACGCCGAGGAGCCGGGGATGGCGTTTTACGCTCGGGGAAAGCATCAACGGCACGGAGAACGGCGAAGAAGTAGCCAGTTTCTGGAACCACCAGAACCGGAACTCGACTCACTGGAAATTTTTGGGGAAAAGTAGACTAATTTGCATAACTTCTTTTAGCTGCCCAATTCTGACTGACACGCTCTTTGCATAGGAATGTTTAAGCGAATTCGGTCTTTTATAAAAGATTGCAAATGTTGTGACGCTACTGGTATGAACTGGAAGTAGGTCATCAATACGCCAATGAAGAATTTGATTTTTCGGAGATCTATGAGTATGAAAATGATGTCAAGGTCAAGTGTCGTTATTTTCACTCAAGTTTCGAGTAACGCTTGGAGGGATGGCGGAGAGTGCATTTTTAGAGCATAATTCTTTTTCGCAAATTTAACGACACTTTACTAAGTGATTTCAATTTTGCAACCAATGTTGGGATAGGCAAGAATTTGCAATAAATTGCAAAATAACGAGAGCAAATTACTCTTGATTTTATAGGCACCAATTGGCATTGTCCTTATTTAAGCTCACTTTGCCTTCTTGTCCGAGTTCTTGACTTTTTTTAATGAAAGTTGCTTATGATGGGAGTAGGTGATATGGAATGAGTAGTCGACTTCTTTTTCCTAAGGTAAGCTAAGTTACGTAATCACAAATTAATTGACAACAATGGGAACCCACCTTCAAGATTATGACGGCATAAGAACATGTTTATTTTAATTCCCAAGCAAGTTACTTCCTCTTACTTCTTTTCTGGATGGCTCAAGATCATTTCTTCATTCGTTCGGAGCAACGCCGGTCAGGAAAATGGGGAAGACGCATCATGGATCCTTCACCAAATTTTTTGCAGTCTGCTGGCTCTTAAACATATCCTCGTTCACTTATGTTCAAAATTTGCCAGATCAGAGGTGAGACCCCTTAAAATGAGTTAACTGAATTTTTTGAGTGATTAATTGAGCCCTTTTGCAGCGCTAGAGTCTTACAATTGTTGAAACCAAGGAGCGCAACCGGAAGCCAAGTCCAGTTTTTACTCTACTCTGATCCAACGTAAGAAAAATTTGCAATTTTCCCAAGCTATGTGCTAATTTTTTGTTTATAAACTAACGTTCCAGCGATATTGATTGCTGCTCTGTGATTGAGACCGGAAGCAAAGAATCTCTACTAGCGTCAGGTTACAATTCATCAAGACCCCTCAAATTGCTAATCCATGCAGCTCTGTCAAATTCCAAGACGCAGGATGATGTAAAAGTAATTAAAGATGGTAAAAATAATATTCCTGTTTTTTGTAGACAATGGACCAGTTTTTTAGCATACGATTCTGCTAACCATTGGTTTTATGATTTCCAGCCTATTTGAGAAATAATGTGGAAGCCAATGTGGTGGTAGTGGACTATGGTGCACTGACCATGTCCCGCGTTCCAGCGATTCTAGCACCGCTCTCACTCTTCCAATCAATCCTCTCCGTCGCGAGAACAAGTCGAATTTCCACTATCATCTCCGACTTTATTTCGTTTCTAATTAAATGTGAAGTCGTTTCGGGGCCGGAACAAGTCCACATAATCGGATTCGGTCTAGGAGCTCACATTGGAGGGATCGTTGGAAGAAACATTCGGCAGAAGATTGGGCGTTCGCTAGACAGAGTTACAGGTCTTGACCCTTCCGTCCCACTGCCATTCCGAAGGGTTAGCCTTGATCCGGCGGATGCAACATTTGTGGATGTGACCATTACAGCCATCGGTCGCTACTCGCTTCGGAAAAGAGGGCACGCCCAGTTCTTTTTCAACGGTGGAGGACCATTCCAACCGAATTGTCCTAGATTCCCAACAAGTAAGCCACTCTTCTGGAGATTAGTTCCAGAATTAACTAAAAAGTCAAAGCATTTGGAATTTTTGTCTTCTATAGGTTCGTTAGGATGCAGTCATCATTCGGCGATTTTCTATTATGCAAAATCAATTGAAAAGCCAACCAGTATTTGCGGCTGCCGATGTCTTTCACTCTTCTGCAGATCTCAATTCTTGGGTTCAAGGTCATCATCCTGTGTTGACCCCGTGGTTTATGGAGAACAAGTTGATAGAAGGTAATTGTATGATACGTTTGACAAAATAATGCTCTCTAATTTGATCATCCCTCTTTCTGATTCCTTATACAGAGCCCGTGGAAATTATTATGTCAAATTGACCTACTAAAGCTTAATAAAACTGCAGTTTTGAACCTGATCGGCTTTACAATTTTTTGTGGACGATTTACTAAAATATGTTCAAAAGGCTTTTTCGTTGTGCTAGACAGGGGTACGGAATATTTCCGGGGGTTAACACTAGATTTGTTAATTTAGGAAATGCCTTGATTTAATCTTAAGCTGCGTCAAATTGGAAAAGAAATTGAATTAATTTGTCGAGGTCAAAGGTTGAAATCAGGAAGTCTAAAAATTCTTCTTGGTGCGGTTCGCTAGAGAATTTCAGGAGCATAAGAGTAATGCATCCCTCTAAGTTTGAATTTTTCATTTTCCCTATTCCTATTGTTGTTTTTGGATTTGATAAAGATCAGATTCTAAAACCTTCCAAGTTAAATTAATAACAATCAATGTCGATTTACTAAAGGAAGTGGAGTTTGGAGGTTTTCCTACTAAAAGCAGTAGACAAATG
>JAQIWD010001023.1:0-14883 GCA_034694825.1 Anurida granaria
GATAAGAAACAAATGGAGTAATGACAAGGAGCGTGGTCAAATACTCTTCATGATTAGTTTCAAGAAAATCCTGGGGAAAATCAAAGTCAGGTCATAGTAGGCCCTTATTATGTTATCCTAAGTCAACAAATAATAGTGAGATTAGACAATTTTTGACATTATTTTGACATTCACCTGATTTAATTATGACGCAATTTCATGAGCAACAGGACTGACATTGCGAATTGTTACGATTAACGCTTAGGCGGTTTTAAAAGTTACGTTATGAAAATTGAAATTGAATTGAAAAGGATTCGTTGTATTAAAATTAAGACACAAAGACTTGGGCTCTCCCATTCGTTTAAAAAATAGGAAAGTCAGACACTAAAATGAGAGTTCACTCATCTCTCGACCTTGACAAGGGCAAGAGAAAATATTAACCTAAAGGCACAAATTAATGGTTAGTAAAGTAAAACGGCAGCATTGCCGCATCACCATACGCGAGTAAAGGTTAGGAAACTTAGTTGTGACAGGAGTTGCAACGGCATTGGCATTGAGTATTCTGAGGAGCTTGATGTTGATGTTGAGCTTGATATGGCTGATTGGAAGAGTACACAGGCATTGGCATTCCCATTCCCACTGTCGCGTACGACATGGGCATCATTGCGACTGGAACCACCATGTATGGCTGTTGTAATTGTAGAAGAGCAGGAACTTGGACTGGAACCGGTTGTAATTGTGGAAGAGCAGGAACTTGGACTGGAGCCGGTTGTAATTGTGGAGGGGCAGGAACTTGGACTGGAGCCGGTTTAGCTTGAACTGGACTCGGAGTACGTCCTTCGCGAGCATGCTTGTGATTTTTCCCATCGTTGCTGCAGCAGCATTGCACTTGGATGAAAATGGGGATGCTCTGGCTCTGAGTATTTTCATTCGGCTGGACTGGGAGATTGATGGCTGTGGATGACTGTGATCTGTAAATCTGCAGTTGATGTCGGGACTGGGAGACACCGTTGGAAACGGAAGTAGCACTGGATGAAATGGAAGAGTTTGGAGAAATGGTTTTCTCCTTTTTCTCCGGAAGGCTGAGCTTATGCTGCACTTCTGCTTCACGGTAAGGTTTTGACCGTGACTTCTCTGCCTCCTTGAAGATTTCCCGAACAGATTTTTGTTCGTTCTTCGAGCTGGTTCGTGAAGTAGGAGCAAAGTGGAAATCCGTATGTGCTCCAACCTTCCGTTTTGGCGTAGAGTGAGGCGGAGAATAAGGAGGGGAACTCGGAGCTTCACTGATGGCCGTGACATCCATAATTCCAAACCCTTCTGAGTATCTTCCTTCCTTCCAGAGTTCAGGCGGAGACTTCTCGGGTTCTTTCACTTGCACTGTCGGCAACGGCGCCTTCTCACTGGCCTGCTTCTCCCGACAGTATTTCATGACTGAGTTAATGATACCCTGTGAACCTAATCCGTCAGATTTTGCACCCATGAAGAAATTGGTGAGGCTTTCCCGTGGGTCTTGATAGACACTTTCCCGGGACTCAGGAATGACACTACCACCAGTTTTTTCCAGGCAATTCCTCAACTGCAAAAGACTCTCTCGAAAATCACCCGGAGGGTGTTGAGAACGTGCTTGAAAGTAAGTTCCGATGGTTTGATCCCCAGCCGAACCCATCGTAAACCTGCAAACGAAACGAAGTTATTATTTTGACATTAGAATAATCACTAGTCAATGTAATTCATATTCACCACTTACTCAGTAAGAGTGAAGGTAAGATCATCTTGATTGGGCCTATCTATTAAAGGATCAGCATCCATATCAAGCCGTTTCTCGACAGAGGTAGGTGACAATTCTTTGAATTGACTGAGATCGAGCCCGTCTTCTGCTGGATGCCAAAGTCTGTTGACGAGTAAAAATAAATACAGAACAAATCAATCAAACTGGAACAAATTAACAAACCCAAACCAAATGCTGTATTTACTTACACGGTCGAGTTCGAGTCGTTCAACTTTCCAGAACCTACAATGTCCCAGTCGACCGGTGTTGTTGTTGGTCTTGGCAGCACTATCGTACGTCGTTCGTGTTGATCCTCCTTGGAGTTGATGTATGTGTAAGCGTTGCCAGCCTTTTTCATCTTGAAAGAAACACAACACAAAGAGAAAGGAGTTAATCACATTCGTTAAATTAGTTAATTCTTTTGTTAATCAAGATTTTCAAAAATTAAAATGCAGATATGACGCGTTACGCGTAAAAAAGGTAAACGAACGGACGAAAGCGAGATTTCTGCAACTCTAAAATCTTCCCTCACCTCAGCGCTCAGACGGGGCAACAGTGATGGGCAAATTCAATTCATTTTAATTCTCGTTAGCTGCGACGCACTGTTAAAGTTTAACCACAACCGACCTTTGTCATCCTAATTTTTACCCCTGCAATTCTTACCGCCGTGAACCGGAAATTTCAATTAAAAAAATCGTTCTCAAATGGTTCAATGTCTAAATTTGGGAACTTTTGCAAGCAAATAATTTACATTTAAAGTTCAAGCGACAATGCTTCTCCTATTAGCCAGAACGAAATGAACTTTATCAGGATTCTGGAATTAAAAGCACTGAAGAATTCTTGAATTCCAACAAATTAAAAATATATTATTCATAATAACAAACGACACAAAAACACAGAATTTCTGGGATTTCAAGAAAGTTTGTTCGTAATATGCCCGACTCTGGCGAGTTTCGTCAGCCGCTTGGTTGGCTTTTACTCAAACCCACACCGCGCGCTTTCCCCTTTGTTTAAATTCGGATAATTTTGGATCCCAACTCATTTCAGCCGTGGCGCCATTTTCCTACAGCAAAATCTTATGGGGTTTCAGCACGGCGCGGTGCTGAATTGTGTTAAGAAAAGTGAAAGTGCCGTTTTGTTTATTTTGGTGTGTGGTGCTCTCTGGAGTGAAAGACCCCAGTGAAAGTGATGATACGAAAGGGAAAGTGAAATTTACCTTTTTCTTCTCCGTTTGTGTTGGTTCTTGTTCTTTTTTTGCTACGGGTAGCACGGGAATCTTCCCTGATCCTGTTCTAACTTGTGCTGCTGGTTGAGTATAGGAGAGGAAGAAAAAGATGACTAGGAGCAGTGAGAGGCAGAAGGAAGAGATCAAGTCCATTCCCTTATCTCACACGCACTTTCCAAGGGGAATTGTTATGGCTCGGCAGGTGATAGACACCAAATGAACAACCAAAGTGTCCAGGAACAGGAACAAGATTAGGAACGACACAAAGGAAGGCAACGGCGTCTACTGTTCTCCTACCTCCTCCAACGTCGGCCCGACTTCTGCTGGCTGCTGATTCACAAAGGTATTCTTTGTCCCTGCTCCCTGCAGATTTTGCAGTCAAGATTATAATGCTACCAGGAACCGGATGAGTCAGACAGGTACATCATATAAATCCAAATCATTTACGCCTGTCTGAAAGCATTCCTCAGTCACTAACCAAATCACTTCATTGCCTAATCCTCGTTTCTTTTTCCTTCCAATGTCCAAAGCAGTTGAGTAAATTGACAGACTTTTCTTTGTATTTGGGACTGGGGCTGGAAGACTGCGACTGGACTCTGCTGGAGCCGTGCATTCATTTGCATTAGTTTAGCTACAGTCTAGAAAAGTTGCCAAGTTCAGTGTGTAGTGTAATTCCATCTTGTTTGCAATTGCGAATTGCGTAATAGCAGATAACCCCGTCGTTATCCTCTGAACTGTAATTTGCTTGGCATTTATGCGTGCATATGGGGCGTGGAGGGAGTGAACCATTTAGAATTCTGGTTTGCATATGAAACTGACTACTAATTTGCAATTTGTTTAATTTCTCTTTCAGATTTGTGACAACCTGTTCCAGCAGCGGTGACGTTAGGAGTTGGAATCATCACCTTTCGCCTCTTTTCTAACGGCCTTTCTGAATCATTAAATATTCTACAAGCACGTGTCAATCAAGTGGACTTAATGTTTGTGTACAGCTTTACTACGTTTTGTGTATAAATCAAGAAACGGACTTTCATACATTTTTAAAGATTTCCAAGTGTTAAGTTAGAATCAGTCACTTTGAAATTACAAGTTTAGCAATGGCTTCAGAAGCTGGGAGTCTTGCGAATCTGGATGTAGGGACTCTGCCACAAGATATTAAGGATAAACTAGCCGAACTTGAATTGGAACTCTCTGAAGGTGAGTCGAGAATTTTATGCCGTTTCCACAATTTGTCCGTCCGTGTTCACTAGAATGTCAAAGTCTTCTAAGCTTTGTGCTAAAGATGGCACAATAATTCAAATTGTAACCAGTTCGAATAATTTATGTACAGTGGAACTTGCCTTGCCTTGGTGGTGGTGGAATCTTATATGAAAGTGTGCACGTACGCAATGTGACCAGGCATAATGACTCATGCACGGGATTAAGTTTCAGATTCGTAACTATTGGGGTTAAGAATGCAGAAAGCGAAAGCAAAATAAGGATAAAGTTGAGGCATTCCTTGCCTTTAACTGTATTTGAGAAAGGAATTTAAGTGATTCTTTATAACTAGTCATTATGCATTCGCAGATCCCAATTTTCTGTGATATATGGGATTAGGTAAAGAATATTGGCAGTATGGCAGTGCTTGTGCTAGTTTAGCATAATGGAGGAATATGACAGGTATCAATTTTCTTTGATCTTTGACACAGGATTGGTGTAAAATTTATTTCTCATGGGTTTTGGCAAATTGCTTACCCATCCCCAATTGGTAAAGCTAGGCATAAAATGTTGGATTTATGGGCAAATTGCAAATTGTCTCTTCTTACATCCTCGAGCAAAAGCGTCGTCGTTATTTGAGCGTAGACGAATGAAATCTTCCTTAATCTACACTTTCGATTTTCCAAAATTAGCTTCAACATGAAATATCAGGCTCTCAGCCAAACCAGAGAGGTTAGGTGGTGGTATTGCTGTCACATCATCAACACTAGATTAAACTCACTTGTCACTTACATTTCATGAGAAAATGGTAACCTTAATCTTATCGCTTATGCAACACATTTGGAAATTGTAGCCTTGAGCTAGTGTCCCCAGATGGGTTTAGCTTTTAAGAATTTGCTAATTTTAGGCATTTGTTCATTTTCTCTTCTCATCG
Source organism: Anurida granaria (assembly GCA_034694825.1). NCBI lineage: Eukaryota > Metazoa > Arthropoda > Collembola > Poduromorpha > Neanuridae > Anurida > Anurida granaria. The sequence goes on from JAQIWD010001023.1 coordinate 5,104, forward strand.
TTTGTGTAAGTTTGTCATTGGAATGGATCTGTAGATCTGTTAGCATTCGGATTGAATAGGGAGCTGGTGGTGGGGACTTAATGATACAAAGTTGATGTGAAAACTCTATTCATTGACTCATTTTTCATTGTGTCCAAGCTAACAAAAGTCTCATTCTCTCTCATCGATGAGCATCTGCAAGATAAAAACGAGAGAGAGAGAGAGAGAAGGAAGAATATGATTCTCATCATAACTTTTCCTTTTCTAAATGCTCGGATTTGAATTTGATTTGGCTGGGGTGTGATGATAGTTGGGATCAGGAGGATGATGATCCAAGATTAGTGACTTTAATTATAAGATTTCTAAACTCGTGAGATGAGATCCTGTTGGAATAATATTTATCTCTGACATACGATCTGCCAGGGCATGAAGTCTCCAATTAGATGCCCCATCCCTTGTCGTTCTCACTTTACTTGATTTTGATGTGATTTAGTGTAGAGCATCTCCGACACTTGAAGATGAGATTGGAAGAGATGAAGAAGAGAAGGAGAGCACTCTGATAAGAAATAGTTAAGGGGTGAAAGAACATGACTGGGATTTTCCATTCTGACTTACCACGTCCCACCAATTCTGTTTCTTTTGGGGGTCGTTACTGGCCGTATCCGTGGGATTGGTCAATGAAGAAAGATGATGAACAAATTCGGCAGACACTAAATCCCATTCAAGACATCCAGTTTCCTCTTCATCCATCATATTTACTCCCATTTACTATTTCGAGTTCCCATTCATCCTTCCACACCTTGGGCTTGGGGGATGCGTTTAGTTTCAACTCCAAAATCAAGTGTGTGTGCTTTTCTCTTAGATTCTCTCATTTCCATAAATATTGAATGTACTCCTAATACTTCTTCTATCCGGATTCGATTACACCAAACAATGGAGCAGAATCAAACTTGAAATTCTGTGTTGTGGAAGCGGTACGTAGTTTGTGCGTTGGATTGTGTTCTTGTTGATGTAGTAGTGTAATCAATTCCTCCGTTACTTTACCATTACGATCATCCCCGTCGTGATTCCTCCACTGTACTGGCTGGCAGTAGTTTCAAAGCTTCTCTGAATTGAATCTCTGACGCTATTCCGTGTAGTAGTGCTCGGCTCTATCGGTCGTCCTTATTTTTCCACCTAAATGTACTTTAACAAAGGGAGCAACGGATCTCCATTGTGTGTGATGATGAGGAGAACATGTTGGTGAATAGTAACTAGAGTTTTGGGGAAGAAGAATTAATGTGTTCGTGGACACTGTAAATTTTCAGGAGGCCTCCATTTTAATTTAATCCACGGTGGTTCGTGGGACTCGGTGGTAGTTGAATGCAAGGGAGGAAGTGAACTAGGATTGATTGTGTAACGCAATTACACTGTTACTCGTTGGTCGTTTGGGACAGGAAACATTCAAAAGTACAAATTTGGACGTCCAAAATTACAACTTGCGGAGTTAGTGAAAGTGGAAGTGAGTTATTGACGACCAACCAACAATTGGTTCATCTCATCCTTTGTGCTAGATTTCGTGTGAAAAATTCCTTGGTGGATTTTAATTGGATTGACGGAGGTGGAGGCATGTCCAAAGGAGGGATGCCGAATTGCGGATTGCTAATAACTAAGGAAGGCTGAAATTGGATAACAACGCAAAGTGACAATTACAAGTGAGGCTGAGAAGTGATAGTTGGGCAAAATGACTGTTGTTCTCTTGTCATCCCAAGTACTAGGCTCATTGCAATTATCGCAACTACTAGAACTAACTGCAATTACTTACTTCTCAGATTTATACGACTTCCTTTTTTGATTTTCCTTCTATTCATCAAACAAAATGGGAAGAAATCAAGAAGTGATGTTGAGTTATGTTGTGGTAGTGCGAATACGGACGACGACGCCATTTGGCAAGGGTCTTGCAGTTTGGGATTTTAAGTGTCCCAATTCCCACCTTCTTTCCCGTATCCCTTGATTTGGAATGAAGAATAACAATTGAAGGGACCCTTCACTCCCCCCTCCGTCCATCCATGTGAATGTGGAATTTATTGTTGTTGAAAATAATCGACGACATTTTCGAGAATCCTTTGTGCCTGGTGTTGAAAATTGTTGCGAAATGTAAAGTTTCTTTTCCGGTGGATTAAGCCAACTGCTGCAAAAAATCCTAAATCTGACCATAGCACCATCATCAGTAGCTGGCAAGGCTTTTGTGATGTGACACGACACGACGGACAGTGGTCGCCGCGGTTGAACCAAATAGGAAAAGACATTAGGGGGTGACCGTTTTGTGGAACTGCGGTGGAGGAGCAGAAGGCAGAAGGTTTTGGCTTTTCAACTTGGCCTTTTCAAGTATTGAAGCTGGGCTTAACAAAACAAGGAAGTGAATGAACGTGGTGACTGAATTGGTGACATTATTTATGTTGTGTTGTGCTGCTCGTTTGCTTTGGGTTTGAAGGTCCCATTGACTCCTGTGTAATGTTTTATTGAGCAATGGAGGTTTGATAGGCTTGATTTTAATGGACTAATTATATTCCGTGCCTTTGACTTTGATTCCTTTCTCTCCACTTGACTTTGACTCCTGCGGTTACAACTGAAGATTCCATTCCCCTTCACTTATCTCATCATCATCGACATCTAACATCAGTCTCCGCATCTTGGCTTGTTTTTATAAAATTATTTGTTGGGTGAACTCTTGGTGGTAGTCGTGGTTTACGTCTTCCTCACTCTCAAGGTCCAAAGACGGAAAAGGCAATGAAGAAAATTATTATTATTGTTTGTGGTTAGGATAAGGTTGGAGTTAAACCAGAAACCGGACCTTTTTTTTCCTAGGAGTCTAATCAGAATCAGAATCTCATCAAGAACCAACCAAAGTTTTTAGTTTTCGTTTATTGAAATCGGAAATTTGATAAGGCCAACGAATCTGCGGTGGTGTGTGGGAGTCACCTTTACAATTTCACCAATTGCGAAATTTATTCATGGATTTTCAAAGTCAAATTGTGAATCACGAAGTTTTTCCTGCCTCTCGCGTGTGCGGTGCTACTTTTATGGGATGTGGGTACCAGTGAGAGTTGGACTCAATGCTCAAAATGTGGAAACTGAGACAGGGATCTGTTGTGTTTCTACTAATTAATTAATAGCGGACTCGTAATTAATAAATGGAAAAGATGAAAGCACCTTGGGAGAAACTCCGACAGCTTATGGGCGGTGGACGGCGGAAGAATGAGAAAGAGGTAGGAGCCACGGATTCCGCCAAGTTTACACGGAGTTACTCCTTCAAGAGGAGCTCAATCCGACGGAGTGGACGTCGAGCCGTAAAATCCGCAAATGAAGATTCATTAGTGGGGATTAAAGGACTCAATGGGCAAGGAGTCCCGAGCCAATCAATCCCTTCCAAATTGGAGAGTAGTGGTGTGAACCACCGGAGAAATATCGGGGAAGTGTCAGCGGCTAATTCTGATAAAGTTCCGCCACCATCTCGTTCTTCTGGCAGAGTTCTGAGCAGTTCCGCTGATCCAAGTCCAAGTCAATTTCTACCAAAGATCCATCCAGAGCCACAGATTGGTCGACGAGAGCGTGTGGAGAAGATTTGTCGCCTAATGAGCAGTGGAGATTCAGACTATGTTTGGGATGAAGGGCTGGAAGATGGTGAAGCTGAAGATGAAATTTCGGGTTGTCGCCAGGAGCAACAGCAGCGACGTCATAGTCCTCCAATCCTTCCCCCTGGGGATGAGAATGCAAAGTATTTGCGACGTCAGATGAATCCTGCTGCCGCATTCAAAATGACCTCGTCGGAGGATTCAATAATGAGTAGTGAATGCCTCAGGATCCCAGGGAACAAAAACTTTGCAAGGAGTGACTCTCGTGAGGAATTTAGGGAGAAGATGATTGTTGATTGTTCGTTGATGATGGACAGGATGGGATCGTCCATACCTCACCCGCCACCGTCCACCATCAATTGTTCTCAGGATCTAAATCCAATTCGTCCTTCAGTTGACCATGGGGATGATGATGGTGGGGCTGAGCTGAGTGAGGACTTCCATGCCCAGCTGCTCCTGGACAGTGGATTCTACCAACAGCCTAATCCAATGAAATTAAGGATCACCAGCACGGGGAGTTACCTGGACACGACGCTAGAGTCTGGGAAAGTACCAAGTGTCCTATCCTCCCTGTCAAGATCCGTTGAAGGCGGTGGGACTGGAACAGGAACTACAAACGGTTCCCTAAAGTTTCCCCATGAAGAAAATCCACGAAGTTTTTGGTGGGCACATCAGAAACCGGGCTCCACCCATACAGCCTCTTCAGGTGCATCTCGGGATTCCGGGTTTTCACTAGGGATGAACTGGGCATCAGGCTTGGCCAAAGTTTTTGGACGAAAAGAGGCTGGCCCCGTTCTCAGCGTGAGTCGAGAAGGCTATTTCCAAAGAACCAATTTGAGACGCTCATCTGGACGGAGACCAAAGTATGCAATTCGAAGTTCCATCAGTAGGAAAAGTGGGGCGAACCGGAGGCGGGTGATTGCATCAAAGAAAACTGTTCCAGGTGCTATTCCAAGTCCGCTCCGACTCAATTCACCACCTCCGAATGAAACGCTCTACTCTCAGAAATCATTGGATGAGATCACCGAATTGTACAACATGAAAAAGAAATCAATCAATGTTGATGATGGGAATGAAGTATCTTTTGTGGCCCCGGAAAGGAGGGAGCCCCGAAGCAGTAGGCAGAGGCCAAACAACAGGGGCGATGCCCGGAATCTGTACCATAGGTTTGAGACGATTGAGATCCGCCTCCCCCGCCTTAGATGCGAGATGAATCTGGGGGATAATAATGTTTTGATTACAAAGAGTCCAGAACCTTCATCTTCTTCTTCTGTTTCTGGCACTCCAGGCCATCGGAGTGAGCTGAAATCAAGTCCTGTGGAAGATGGGATTGGGAATGGAACGCTTGGTTTGGTAAAAGATGACGGGGAGAGTGAAAATGAGGAAGTAGAATCAGATGTGCGTGGAGGAGAAGGTAGGGAGATCTCATCCCCAGCATCTCCTGCTGGATTCAAAGGGATGATGAAGAGGAAGGAGGCAGCGAGCGGACGGAATAATCGGTCCATGAAAATTGTTGCGAAACCAGGAGGGTCTCTGAAAAGACGAAATAATGGGAATGGAAGTCTCATCCGTAGAAGATCTAAAATGGGATCAAATTTTGTACTCCCACGACCCTCTTTCAAATTGGGTAAGAAGAACACGCTTGCTTTGACTCCACTCTTCCCCAAAATCGGTGAATGGAACAACGGGTTCGGGTTGGTGGAATGAATGGATGTGATGGAGGAAGAAATTTGTCATTGTCATCAAATCAGGGGAGGTCATGTCATAAGGTTATGTGGGGATAAGAAAAGTGACTCCTGTGAGGGGACTGATGCGTCTCACCTCTCGTTCTACCAGTTATGGAGGTAAATGGACAGAATTGGTGAGAACTATGGGCAATTCTTGAAAATACGACTAAGACGGCATTCATTTTTTCCGTTTTTAAAGAACTTTATTAGGGAAAGTCTTCAATCCAGGTATTAGCCTTATTCCGAAATCGGATGTAATGTATTCGAAGGTATTAAGTTTTCAAGTTATTAAAATTATCTTTGGACTTGGAGGATTAAATATTGTGATCAAAGCCATATCGTTTACGCCCACACCCACGTGCTACATTTGGAAATGAAAAAGTGCAGAGTCTAATGACTTTTCTGCGATGCATTTCGCGATGATGTTGATTGCAGTTTTTTAATTCCTTGAACATGACGGAGCGTAACGGTGGTTTTTGGCAGGCGGAATGATCAGTTTCACTATGGAATTCGTTACAATTATTATCTTGGATTCCATCTGGGAGTTGCGTGAAGGAGGAGGGAAGGGATTAGGAACCCTTTCCTGAGCCCATGAAAAGAATTTGAATGAATTCAAGACTCCATTGTTATCCAAATTTGCAGAATAGGATCCGTGAGATGAATGAGTTGATAATGGCAGACAATGGGAGTAGTGGGGAATTTGGAGAGTAATAAATGAGCATTCTGATCTTTAGAAGACTCCACAGACCCGCACCTTGGCCATGCTCCATTTTTCTTGTCTCCATCTGCTTCTCCTTCCTATTTAGAGTTTTCAACGTATAAACAGAAATTGAGGAATGGGTGCTTGGGGTCTAATGAATCTAGGTCTTTGGGTAATAAAAATAGAGAGGCCACTGTCACCAACAACGAGCAAGGTGCTGGTCTTGTGTCTTTGATTCTGGCAATAGGGATTTGGATTGGATTTAGAACTACCAATAAGGAAAGAGGACTTTCACTGAGAGCCCTTAACCCATCATGGGATTTTTTTGGTTAACTTTTTCTCTGTACCTTAACTTTTCTTATTATTTCGTCCACTCTGGAGTAGAATTGAAAATAGTTTCTTTCCAGTTTCAGTTTGCAACAAATTGCCACCTGAATTCTGGGGATATAAAAATAATGGGAATTGATGGGCAGTAATTGAGTCAGGACTTCCCAATGTCTTTAAGTTTTTATGGTTAGATGCCGTTCTAAAGACTTTGGAAAAATTACCATTAATTGTAGTCTCTTTATATAAGGTAGATGTAACGTCTTTTCTGTTGAATTATGATCCTAATTGGTTTTAAGAAATACTAATGAAATAACTCTGACTCTGCACACATTTGCGTGCTGCATTGTTTCCCGAATGTGGAGTAGCGCAGTTTTTTGCATTTCTTTTATCATTCCTAGAAAATATCATTCATTATTCGTGAAATATTTTACAGGATTTTTCTCTGCAATATTCCAAGATTCTTTTCAAAATTGCTTTTCTAGGGTTACAAGTAGGGTTTTCTTTTTTTTTCGTAGGGAGACTGTTTAACCTTTTGTTGCTCTAATTTCGTACGTAAGGAAAGTAGAACTCCCCATTTAATAGTAATGGGATCATTAATTGCTTACGCAGTCTTATTTGAATTCCTTTGTTCCACAGTTGCTTTGAAAAGAATTAAGCTCAAGTTGAGGGTTGCAATTTACAAGTCCTTCATTCTTTCCATTGTTGATGACTGATGAGGTAAAGTGGATTATTAGATTGGGCTACTCGGGTTAATTTCATACTAAACAATGGAATGAAAAACATAAAAGGACAAGAGGAATTTCAATTGTTACAAACAACAATTATTTGGAAATCTCCTTTATATTTGTATTTTCAAGTCCAGTGGCAACTTTAATAAGCACTTGCTTGGCTCTCGGTACTTTTTAGACTTTGTCCGCATGAAAACTTTCTGGGGTTGGTTACATGTTGGGCAGCTTTCCTCTGTGCCTGTTTTTTTGTTAAAGGACTCGCGTTTTAAAGGATTCCACTCCACTTTTAAGAATTGGGAGATAATGAAGCTTAAAAGTAGAGCTGTTTTTGGTATAAATATCCCTCTACCCCTCGTTTTTAGCCCTCAAATTATTTTTCTTTGTTGAGATCATTTGAAAAATAGGAAACTGAGTTTACATATATGCGAGGGAGGAGGATGGATGTAGGGGAAAACTCAACATGTGGCATCTTCTATTTGAAGTCTGTCTGGATGAAATCCTTTTTTTTTTTGTGCGTGAAGTGTAGGGGTCAAAGTAATGGAAGTTAAAGACCCCTATTCAAACTTTGTGTTCAAAGGGGTGAGATCTGTTTTTAGCTTCTGTATGTTCCGTGTGTGTGGGGCTTGATTTAGTTGAATAGGGCCACTGGATTGACTATCATCAAAATCATTAACTGTATTTGCGCCCAAACGGAATAAGGAAAGGGATGGAAGAAGGGTAGTCAGCTCCAGTTATGTCCAGGAGAAGGGCGGGTGACGCGGGTGTGACTTGTTTCTAAGTGGGTGAAATTGAACTCATAAAAAGAGAAAGGAGTGTAAGTTCTTGGGAAAGTCCTTTGCTTGACTTTTTGGGAAGGGAAAGCCCAGACAAGAGTTCACCATTTGTGTATTTGGGGCCAAACTGGGGTTGGAAGGCTTAAAGGAGGTCGTTGAAGAATGGACTTTTCCCTGAGTCAGACGGAGAATGAGCAGAGGCTTGAGGACCGGGTAGAGGGAAGAAGTGAGCATGAAGTGGGTGAAAAGTATGGAATCACCGGGGAAACTCTCGTCAGTACAATTCTCTCCATGGACTTGAACTGTTCTTCTTTCCTTCCTCCTTGTCTTTGTTGTCTTGTCTCATCCTTTGGCAGTCTGAAAGACCAAGCCTTCCTTTCCCTTAAGTTGTTTCTTCACTTTGTCATTTCTTATTCATAAGATTTGTTTGGGGTTCATGGGTTCCTCCAGTTCCAATTGTGTTAAGGTTCCGTGTTCCTCCCCTCTTCTGTTCTTGCCTGCCTCGCCTCACCTCACTTCCCGAGTGATTTACTTTCTAATCCAGTCCTCTTCTTAACAACATCAATGAAACAGTGACTTTCCCCTGTGGTTAAGAACGTGCTTCCTACCTGAAGGAGAGGCCAAGGCAGCGGAACAATAGAGACTGTGTTGACAGGCAGACATTATGTGACACTTACCCCTCCTGCCCCATACCCGCGTGGTTAATAATAAATTCAAGCCGTTCGTGCTCTACATACTCTGGAAAGGGATACTGGAAACTGGTGGTGCTGGACTACTACTGACTCTATCACAAAAAGTGCCACGAACTTTCACCGTAGTACCTAAATGTCCTCCGCACTCGTACCTCAATTCCTTTTCCTGTTCGAAAGAAAACTGGTAAACTTAGGTTCCTCCTTGAAGGGTATTGAATTTCTCCTTTGAGTTGGTACTGGTGGTTCTGGTGGGGATCAAATGTCTCCTTGCGTTATCCCTTTACCTCTGCAGCCCATGATCCTGAATTTGTTAGACCAATTATTACACATCTCCCTCTATCCTTTCTATCAACATTTACGTTATTGGAAAAGTTGGGGAAGGAAGTGACAACATCCGCTGAAATGCTACAGAAAAAGTTGTAGGTTGCTCCATTTCATTCATCTTCCTACGTTTTCCATTGATTCCTTGGGAAAAGGAAGGGAAAGGAACCCGTGTAAAATTCCAGGGCAAGGGATATTTATTTAATTTTTGGAAATTAGAGAACTTAAGGGTTTAATTTTTGAGCATAAACTATTGTGTTTTTTGTGTGTAAAGTACATGGGAACTGGTTTCAATTAATAGGATTAGGAAAGTAACCAGGAGTTTGGCCTGTATTACACTGTTCGGTATGAGCTTTCAACCCACACGCGTACTTTACTAGCTAGGTAACGAAATGAAAGTTTTCATTTCCAAATATGAAGGATTAGAGGGCGAGGGCAGTTGAGAGGCATGACAGTTTTGTTGATGTTGAGTTCATCCTCCTCTGCCGCAGTCTCGGTTAATATAATGTAAAACATCTATTTTTGGATAGTGAAGGTCAGAAGGTTATCCAAGCGGAATGGCGGCTGTAAAGCCATACAAACTCCACTTTAATTCACTTTCACTGGAATTTAATAACAAACCCCCCTCCAACAGGGCGGGGATATCCTGGAAAACAATTAAAGCCGCATCTTTTAGCCCTTGGGGTTTGCAATGCAAGGGATTAGGTTTAACAACTGGAATAAAATTCAAATGGAGAGCATTACTGAGGTGTCCGGCAGCATGGGCAGAAAAGGAAGAGATAGGAAGTAAAGAGGTTTGGTTTTATGTTTTAGTTCGTTGCACTCGATTTCAGTTGGATAAACCACCGCAAACTAGGATATGATATGGCATAGTGTAAAAACTTTTTTCCCATAGAAAAAGTGAGGACAAAAAGTTGAG
>JAQIWD010001024.1:0-14875 GCA_034694825.1 Anurida granaria
AACTCCAAACTTGTCTTCTAAAAACAAAACAAAACAATACAAAAACAAAACCACGTTGACGTTCAGTTTCATTCCACATTCAGTTCATTCAGTATCAGTATCAGTAGTCTCAGTTAGTACTTTAGTTTAGTTTCGGAGTTCTTCTAGTTAAATTAAGTTAAAGAAATCGAAATGCGGACCGAAAGCGAAGTTGGGATACTCTACACCGTACCCTTTGCGGGAGGTCATCTGGGACAGGAAGTTAGATTAACAGGACTACTAAAACAAAGGTGAGGATTCTACTTACAATTAATTGGGATGTGTGGCGGCGGCGGTGGCACTGGCACCGGAGCCACCAGCTTGTCCTCCATCCGCATCCGGTTTCTCGGTTGAAGAAACTGATTCCGCAGACTCAATTTTTTCAAGGATCCCAAGCGCTTTCTTATCTTTCTTTAGACTTTTCAGTACCTGAAAAAAATTTACTATCCGTGGCGAACTCAGATTTTACTAAAAAAAAATGTTTTACTTTAAAATTTTACCCAATACCTTAAGGGCGTTTACGTTACCATAATTTCTTCATCAATTTCATCAATGTCCGCCAAGAGTTGATTCTTCATCGACTATAAAATAAAGATCTCTGCGCGTTAACTATTAAGGTAATAGGCTTTAATAATAATAATAATTATCATTTTTAGTCACCAGCGTAGATTTCTTCATACCCATATGGTTATTATGGTTATCGTTTTTTGAGAGCTAAGTAGACATGTTAAAACAAAACTTTGTTAATATTGACTTCAACTTCAACCAAGGCAAACTAGTTATCTCGTATCCTAGTTTGCCGTGCTTCAACTTGCCTTCTCTTCAACGGTTTCTGTGTTACTGGACGAAACCTTAATAATTTTTTTTCTACCATTTGAAGCTTTCGTCCAATAGCCGTAATTTGGATATCCTTCAATAACCCCAGCTTTTTAACTGAATCTCCATGAATGTGATTGAATTAACTTGCGGCGGCTGCTTACCTGTGAAATTATAATAAATGAGTGCGTGTGTTTATCAATCAGCTTCTCAGCCGTGGTTGCAATTGTAGGGACGGAATGGCGAAAGAAGCATCGAGCATCTAACATCGAGAAAGGATGCGCGTAAAAATAGTACTCGGTTTATGCCTTCCGGGTATTCCTCAAGGGCTCTAATGTTATTTTTACTACCGTTTTATTTTTTTTTATTTTTTTTTTTAGATATTCGGACTTTCACGTCCATGAGATTGACGAAATCGGGAATATTTTACATCTAAATTCATTCAAACTACCAAATGACATCCAAGATGCTATCTCCACGTCCCAAGAGGAGAAATTCGATTATCAAATTGACAATGCGCTTCTCGAATGGCTTCCACCAAACCTTCAGGATGAAGTGAAAAGTATGCAGTCGCTGTCGGAATCTACTCAACGCAGTTTGGAAATCAATGTAGGGACTAGGGAGCGAGCATTAAAATTGTTGGTGTCGGACAATATGGAACTCTTTTTTTGCTTTCTAGGTCACATCAGCAGACAAAGGCATTCGGACTAAGATTCATCGCTGGTTGGGGCTCTTTGATAAATTGTCAACTAAAACCGTCGAACGGGATAGCAACAAATTCATTCGGATTTCTCGACCTTCACAAAATGGTGAACAATTTAATTCTTCTAAACATTTGTGAATCTTTAATATTTTGCATCTGCTTTTCCGATTTTTTTAGCTCTAACAAGAGAACGACGGCCGTTCAACCGTGCAAAATTCACTCACTGTATTTTGTACAAGGAAGGAATTGATACGTCGGATGCCATCAATTTCCTTTGTAGAAAATTAAGGTTAGAAATTTCAATGGAGTTCTTGCAGAATGCAAGTTCTGAAATTGCTGCCATGTTACAGATTATTTTTTTACTTTTCAGAATGCAAGCGAAGCATATTACCTTCGCTGGAACGAAGGATAAGCAAGCAAAAACCGTTCAACAGATCTGTTTCTCAAACATCGATGCTAAACGTCTTGTCCAAATCAATGGCTACTCCCCACATTCCAAGCTTGGCAATTTCTCCTACCAGGACTCACCATTACATTTAGGACAACTGCGGGGGAATCATTTCAAGATCCTGATTAGGGATGTCCAAGTTCCCTCCAATCAAGTCATCTCTACCGGTATTGACAGTCTTTCCTGTGACGGATTCATCAATTACTTTGGGCTACAGAGATTTGGTAGCTTCAGAGTTTCCACCCATCTCATCGGTAAAGCTCTGCTCCAAATGAATTGGCTCAAGGTAATTCCTCCAACGAGACGCTAATTTCTATTTTCTATCAGTCTCCCACACAGGGTCATTTGTCTGGTTTTTTAGGCTTTTGACCTCATACTGGAACCCAAGGACAAAGGAGACCAAGGCTTCATGAAGAAGGCAAAGAAACTCTGGTTGGAGAAACGAGACGCGATTGGAGCCTGGAAGGAAATCCCTCGCCATCATCAGTCCATCGAGGCATCCCTTTTACACGGTCTTTCCAAGTACTATGCCACGGGTGATCATTGGTCCTCATTTCGAGGTCTTCCCCGTAACATGAGGACACTCTATTTTCATGCTTACCAAAGTTACCTCTGGAATCACCTTGCAACCCATCGAATCCAGGAATATGGTCTACTTCCAGTAGTTGGGGATATAGTTTTTGCCGATCCAGAATCCGAAGCTTCTAATGAAATGGAAGTGTCAATGGACGACAACGCTGGAGATCAAGATGAGTCTGGAAACGGGGAAATGGACAGCAAAAGCGGAGGCAAAGGAAATATTCCGAGCACCCCAATCCTGAAAGTACTGTCCCAAGATGATCTTGCCAATTACACGATTTTTGATGTGATAATCCCAATCGAAGGGCGCGATGTCAAGATTCCAGAAACCAGCGTTTTAAAACCATATTTCAACAAGCTCCTGGCTGAAAATGGTATAAGCGAAGGATTTCCAGACTTTCGTCCAAGGTGGGAAGAATCGCTTGAAAAAAATACAGCAATGCGTAAAGTAATCTAACAAACCTAAACAATTCTCGTTTACTTCAGGTCAGAACTCCCCAAGGGGTCATTCAGGAAAGTTGTGGTGCTTCCCAAAGATGTCAGCTATCAAGTCATCCCGTACAACGACGATGACAATTTGGACACTTTCATTCTTTCGGATCATGATTTAATGTTGCAACAAGAGAAGCCGAGTGACGCTGCCGCTGCGACTAGTTCCCTCCCTGAGTCTCAGAAAGAGAAGGATAAAACTTGTGTGATTGTCCAATTTTCGTTGCCAGCCTCATCTTATGCCACGATGGCACTTCGGCAGATAATGGAAACTCCTGGAGACCTCGAGAAAACTGGAGCGGCAGAAGGGTCAAGTGAGAAACGCGGCTACGATGCGCTGGGGACAGAAGCTGAAGCCGGGAAAGACGGAAGCAGCGTTCCAAAGAAACCGAAATTGGAGTGTGGTGGGGATGACGCGGATCCTGAGCTGAATAATGCAAGTAGCAACACAGCAGGACAAGACTGACCGACCACCGGTTGAGAGATGTACCGCTCCAGAGAACTTTAGAAACAAAGATGATCATCGTGAGCAGTTGTTGGACAATTTTGGAGTTCCCCTGGAGCCGGAGTCGGGACTTTGTACCCCTTCCCTTACTCCCTGGAAAGAGGCCGTGGAAATTGACCCCCTCCTGTTTCTAATATCAGTTGATATCATTTTTATTCCTGCACTTTCATCCTCTAATATTCTTTTGGAATAAAAGGATGCAGGGGATGAGCTATGGGAATGATACGACGTTTTCCAGGAGGTTCCTACTGTCTTAGTTAATGATTCAATCCTTCGTGTTTCCTGAATCGGAACTGGGCGGGGAGTCGACGGTAAAGTAATGCGTTCTCATTCTGTCCGTTTTCGAGTTTCAGAGGTGGTCTCCAGAATTTCCTGTCCAGCGTTCTTTCGCTGGAGATGGAGATTTGCTCGACGTTTCCCAATGATAGCGGTCGTCTTGTTTTCTACGGCTGGACTCACTTTGTAGGAATTCAGAAAGTGATCATGTGAAAGTTTTGCGATGTCTGAAGACAACGGGGAACTCGCACCAGCATTGTCGTCATACTGAAGGTATGTAAAGTAATTAACAATAGAATTGGACATTTTCATTGAAATCTCTCTCTTGGACAACTAACAATTAAACCACTTGTACAATTTCTTTGCAGAAGGACATTGCACGTGGTGGCATTGCATTGGAGAAGTTTATTGGAATGATTAGCAGTAGGGACTTAATGAAAATCAAAATCAAGAGGAATTCTACAAAGTCATCCACTGGTCATTAATCCCATTTTAATTCAAACCTCCTCAGCCATCATTCCTCCTACTTGGCAGATTCTTAATTAACGGCGGATCGGCAAAGCTTTGACCCCACCCATCTCATCCACGGGAACCACGATCACAGCACAGCCTGCTAAAATCACTTTTCATATCTAAAAGGAAAGTGATGACAGGAGCATGCTGAGAGAGGAGGTTGTCCACCATGTTTCCTAAGCATAGGGTCACTGGTACCAAAAAACAGTAGCAACCTCTATACCCCTTGGTTTAATTGGAATTTAAGAGGGGAGGTATTGGGAAATCTTGTTTTATCAGTTGAAGATCCTGATCGGGATTTCACCGTTGATTCATTTTCATCCCTCCGTTTCGACCATATTGAGGAGGAATGACGGGGCAGAAAACCGTGGGCCCACGGTGCGTGTGCGGCGGTGGTGGTACTGTTGATGCTTTGAGGCCGGCAGAGGTTGATTATTGTTTGAAAATGAAACCTTGTTCCATCTTATCAATTTAATGATTTTAGAGAAACAATGGGGATTGATCCCTTTTTCATTCTTGAACACGCTAAACCAGTCTTCCTCCGCCCTAAACCGAAATTAACAAGATGACAATGAAGATTTTCTTGGGATGATGAGGGGAAATGGATCCAATGCGGAGACCGTGGTGGATGAAGAAATAAACAACAGTTAAATTGGCCTTTCTTCATTGTTGGAGCATTTTTACCAGAATCGCTTCTTAAATATTTGTTTGGGCTCCGAAAACCCAACAGAATCTGCACTGTAATGTCCTGCCTCTTTCCAGCCCTCAGTTTCCAGAAACTTTCCAGGGGAGGTTGCTCACTCTGGCTTTGATTTCGATTAATTTCTGATTTAACTCAAGTTTTAGTTGAAAACGCCAAAATTTGTCTTGTAAAAGTATTGGGAATTAATTGTTAAATTTTAGGGCTAATTAGAGTAAAGCAGAAGAATTCGGAGTGAATTGGTAGGCGTGGTCGTGAATGAATTTTGTGGGACGAATCCCATTGGTTGGCTCCTCCCACTTGGGATTGGTTTGTCCCCTGGATGGATCTTATGGCCCAATGGAAATCTTCTCACTTTATTACCATCATCATCCCTTCTAAAAACACGCAAGTTTTCATCTTCATAAAGAACGGATTTCTATTGTTATTTTCAGTAATGTCGTCAAGTCCGTTGAGGGGTTACTTCCAAAAACTTCTAAAGTTGATTGTGATTGGCTAATTGGAGGAGTTCAATTGAAATTACGCTTGGAAATTATCTGGAGCGTCTTCTAATTTCGAATGTTTTGCTTTTGAAAAAGTGCAAAAGTCAACGTTTCGGCTCCATTTTTGGGTCGAAGGTCCGAAAGTGAAAGTCGGAGTGAAAGTTCCAATGACAAATTAATCAAAACCAGCTTCGAAATTTGCGAATTCAGGTTGGGATTTTGGAAACTTTTGAGGAACACTCCACAGAAATTGAACGGGAACAAGGTAATTCGCTTTTCACTATACCCGTCATTTCAATCCGTCCCAACAGCTACTAATTAAATGTGAGGTAAAAGTCATTACATCATAAAAATTGGTCCCGTTTTCATGCTTAATTTTTGCTGTGAACTCGTGCTGTGCTAGTGACATTTTTACACAAAATCAATTTTAATCCTGCCGGACTGATCTTAGTTTTTTTTTTTTTTTTATAAATTAATGAAGATTACTCAAGTGGAATTGTTTGAACGGAATTCAAGCAGGTCGTGTGACATAGATTAATTGAAAAATCAAACAAAGGGGAAGGGTAAACTCCTTCACACGCTCACAAACTTTATAAAAAAGTTGATTAATTTCCCTCTAAAGAATGCAGGTTTTAGATACAAAGTTCGGATTTTGCCGGAATTCCACCGTTTTGTAACGCCCGTAACATTACAAAGTTCCCGTTTCAACACCCACCCTCCCTTTAGTCTTGATTAAGTCGCTTCCATAATGCAAATTGAAATATGGAGACACAGGTTGACATTTCCATCAATCACGGCTCACGGGACATGTCACCAGAATTCTGATTTCATTTTGACAACAATAGGTGTTATGTGTGCCTTCCAAATGCTCCAGAAGCGTGACATGACCCTTTCACCACAGCAGCGACGCCAGCAACACCACCACGAAAGGAAACCGGAAGTGGAAGATGATGAACTCGATGATGATGGTAACGCCTTCCTAACGTCTCTAATACTAAATTGGGAGTTTCTGATACGTTTTGTATCCGGTTACAGAACCACTTGACCTGTCAACCTACCGCCTTCGCTCAAATGCCGATTGCAAAATTCCGCATTCTAATATCTCATCCAAGACCCTTGATCCATCAGATGAAGGGAGAAGAGATGATATTGGGACAGCCAGAAATTTTCGGCCAATTACGACTCGGTTTGGACCTCCCCTTCACTCCTACATGACCCCGGGTACTGCAGTGCCTGGAAATGACCCTATTAACCTCAACCTCCAGGAGTCACGTCCTTTTCCTTCTGGAATTCCGGTTCCGGTCACTGGAATTTCAGGAACTGTTCTAAGGACAAGAGGGAGGGAGCGCTCACTCCTGACCTGCAGCGTCTGCCTGAAAGCATTTGATAGACCTTCCCTGCTCAAGCGCCACACGCGGACTCATACAGGTAAGAAAATGAACTGATCGGTGGCTAAAATTGAGATCGATTTGTTGTTATTTTTTTGACAACGCTTTTGTAATTAGGGGAAAAGCCGCACGTTTGTGACGTCTGCAGCAAAGGTTTCAGTACAAGTTCAAGTCTCAACACCCATAGAAGGATTCATTCTGGGGAAAAACCTCACCAGTGTCCAATTTGTGGGAAGCGATTCACGGCTTCGTCGAACCTTTACTACCATCGCATGACTCACAACAAGGTCAGTAAAAGCAAGGCTGTAAAAGTTAAGATCATGTCATATCCTCATCGATCTGAGCTTCCATTCTATTTTGTCACATCAATTCTGTAAAATCTGTGAATGGCTTCCAGGAAAAGCCGCACAAGTGTTTAACGTGTGGTAAAAGTTTCCCGACCCCGGGCGACCTCAGGTCACATCAGTATGTTCACAGCGGCTCATGGCCGTTCAACTGCCCCGTCTGTCAGCGTGGATTCTCCAAACACACGAATCTCCGGAACCACCTCCTGCTCCACTCCGGTAAGCGACCCTTACAGAAATCTCCCTGACCCTTCACCTCCCTGTTACATCATCTCGATTTCGAACTGTTTTGCAGGCGATAAACCACACAGTTGTGGTAAGTGTGGCAAAAAATTTGCATTAGCGTGTAACCTCCGAGCCCATTTTAAGACGCATGAGGAAGAACAACAAGGGCCAGTGGAAGACAACGACCGGGGGCCATTAGGAGTAGGCGGGATGAAGTGTCGGAAGTGTAACCGGAGATGTGTCCCCATAACATCCAACGGGGCTCATGACGACCTTTGCCAATTCTGCTCCAGCCTTCCCCCTGCCCAACCACTGAACCAAAGGGTCAAAATTGAGTTAAAAAGCACGCGGGGAAGAGGCACTGGAAACGGAGCTCAAGACGCTGGAGTTAGGCAGAGTCCTCGCGAGGACAAAATTCTGACCAAGCGTGACCCTCTTCCCAAAACTTTCCCTATCGACTCCCATGGAAGGTCTATTGAAGAAGTTCGACAACCTCTAAATGATGGGCTGGAAAGGGTGGGTTTTCACCCCCCAAATCCTTTCCTGGAGCAATTGATTTCCTGGAATTCCCAATTTGTCCGGGAGACAACAACGTCGGAATTCGTCCATCAAAAGTTCCTCGAGTCCCAGTTCATGGCATCTCAATTTCTATTCTCGTCAAGTCCCCTCCCTTCATCATCATCCCATCATCAATTAATTTCAAGCAATTTCCCTAGGGTCGATGAACTAATTTTCCCTTTTACTTTCCCATTACCACCACCACTGTTGTCCCTACCTCGCTTCATCCCCACAACGGACTCCTGATTGGTCTCTTGAATCCACGAAGAAGACATTCCCAGAGTGACAAAACTTTTAATATCTTCCAACAATTAAGGATTCACGCAGTGAAATACTCATTTAGAAGGTGCAACTCAAACTAATTACCAACATGACGAGGCATCCCAAAGCCCATAGAGTGAAGGAAAAGTAAAAATTTATACAACAAAGTCCGGAGCGAATCGTCGTAGTTATAAAAACACAACAATAAGAGCAACAATGGAAATAGGAATTGATGCATCTGGACTATTGCGTTACTTGTACCTCTCATAAATTCAACGATGAC
Source organism: Anurida granaria (assembly GCA_034694825.1). Taxonomy (NCBI): domain Eukaryota; kingdom Metazoa; phylum Arthropoda; class Collembola; order Poduromorpha; family Neanuridae; genus Anurida; species Anurida granaria. The sequence goes on from JAQIWD010001024.1 coordinate 8,589, forward strand.
ACCACACGATTTCGGAGGTCCAACGCATTAATTGAGAGCATTGTTACCTACGGTAAAAATTTGAGTTAAAATAAAAACGTTTCCAGTTTAGTTAGCGGAATTGACGGACCAATCAGAACGGTGGAAATTTTAACCGCTGATGGTATTCAGGCAAAGTTGTCGCAAATCTCCGAGTCCGCTTCCCATAAAGTTCTCTGCGTTTCGTAATAGGTTTTCGGTAGAGGGTGGGACCAGGTGGACCAAGGGGATGATCCATGACCGGAAATGCCTGAGGGTAGTAAACAGGGACACGATTCGTAGAGCCATGGGGGTTTCCTACTGCTGGTGCTGAAGCAGGTAGCGGATGTCGAGCAAGTCCATTCAGCATTTGGATTTTGGTTTGAAACCCATGCAAAGGGTCAACGGTGTAGGTCACGACCCTTAGGATCCCATCGGGTTGGAGTACTTGGTAGCCTCCTTGGACAAAGTCCCCATCCCGTTTCTCATAGGCAGTTTTCATGTCTCCGGTAAACTCATCTGCGACGCCATACTCGTAGGTAAAACTGGGCTTGGCCTGAAATTGAGCAGCAATTGGTCAAGGTCAGGGCACTTGAGTCGCTAAGGTCAATACATGCTTGGACTTACATGCTGGTTGTCCACTTGTTGGCTATATACCCCGAGGGGGTATTCCCGGTGGTGGTGTTGAGGAAAGGGGACGACTGAGTAGTGCCCTGGAAAGTTGTAACCTCCCACCGCTTGTGATCGCTGCGGAAATGCGTGTTGAGGGGTCGAGAAAACACGTGGGAAGGAACTGCACAAGAAAAGTCCGAGCGCTTTTGCTACAACTGTGGAGGATTTACTGTCCATTTCCAGGCATTGGACGATCCCCAATTAAAATTGCTTTAAAATGACGCAATCTTCAATTTCAGAAAGTTTTTGATGAATTCTACAAAATGGGTTCTAAGATCAAGGGATCACTGTTAGCCCAAGTTGTCTTACCAAGTGAATTTGGAAAAAAAAGAAAATAAACTATATATAACGAATTGAAACTTTAATCAACAACGAACAATAAATTTAAGTGACAGAAAGTTGATTCTCATCTCACACCTTCTCCATTCGAGATTCGTATAAATGTGGCTTAGATATCTTGATGGTTCCGCAAGTGATCTGTCGCGTCCTTTGATCTCATTTCCCCCTTTATCTATGTTAATAACTGTGATTTGTGAGTTTTGTGTGGTTCTTATGTCATGTTATCTTGCGTGTCGTCCATCTGTCAAGACACATTGTTAACGAGACGAACAAGTGACGACTTTCTTTTTCAACGTGTGCAGTCTGAGAGTGCACTCTCGTCTTTCGTTAATTACACCTTCGACAGGTGTAATGACTCTAGGCTCGAAATTAAACTACTCAGAACGGAGGAGGTGTTGGTGATTAATGAGGAGAAATAACAAGAAGCGGTGAAGCGTAGCGTCCAATTCTGGTAACGGAAGGAGGTAACACAATGGAAAGCGTTCAAAGTGTAGTGTTTTGACCTCCGGTTCAGGTCAAATTGTGATGTTTTGACCTCAGGTTCAGGTCAAATTGTGATGTTTTGACCTCAGGTTCAGTTCAAATTGTGATGTTTTGACCTCAGGTTCAGGTCAAATTGTGATGTTTTGACCTCAGGTTCAGTCCAAATTGTGATGTTTTGACCTCAGGTTCAGGTCAAATTGTGATGTTTTGACCTCAGGTTCAGTTCAAATGGTGATGTTTTGACCTCAGGTTCAGGTCAAATTGTGATGTTTTGACCTCCGGTTCAGGTCAAATTGTGATGTTTTGACCTCAGGTTCAGGTCAAATTGTGATGTTTTGACCTCAGGTTCAGTTCAAATGGTGATGTTTTGACCTCAGGTTCAGGTCAAATTGTGATGTTTTGACCTCAGTTTCAGGTCAAATTGTGACGATTTGACCTTTAGGTTCAGGTAAAATTGTGGTGCTTTGACCTCAGGTTCAGTTCAAAGTGTGACGATTTGACCTTTAGGTTCAGGTAAAATTGTGGTGCTTTGACCTCAGGTTCAGTTCAAATTGTAACGTTTTGACCTTTAGGTTCAGGTAAAATTGTGGTGTTTTGACCTCAGGTTCAGTTCAAATTGTAGTGTTTTGACCTCAGGTTCAGTTCAAATTGTGATGTTTTGACCTCAGGTTCAGGTAAGTGAAACACGTCTACCCAAGAAACGCATAGAATCCGGCAAAACGCGTAAACTGGCCCTAAATGTTACCGCGGAGCCAAACGCACCCAGAAATCCTCCATGAAATCCGTAGTTTTGAAATCCAATTCTTTAATTATGGCACCCATTTTAATTATTCACAGAATTCCTAGTTATCTTTTTAGAAGCGAAATGAAACCTAATCTTAACCTAAAAATTTAACCTAATTTTTGGAGAAATGAAGCGACGAGGCTGGAAATCGTGACTGGTGACTTGGAGGCACTAGAAGTTTCCGGAGCATTGTAATCCTCTTCTATTTTTGCAAGTGGAAGTTGAGTCGTATTAAAGCCATTGGTGGTGGGAGTAGTTCCAGCATCTCCAGCGAGAATCCAAGATCTAAATGGTTCTGGAACCTCATCCAGCGCATTTCCACCTTCCGTAACTGGTTCCGTGCCGCTCTTAGCATCTTCTGGCGCCTTGCTCCGCTTTCTTTGCTTCCTGGATGATGGAGACGCGCCGTAAGTGGGTTGCGATTTGGTCCGAGGTACGAGAACTTCGTATGCGTTCTCACTGGCAATCTCAGCAGCAGTTTGCGTGGGAACTGGAGCTGGAGGGAGTTCCAGCTCATTTAACCCTTGACCCTTGTTTCCCCATTCTGAAACTGAAATTTATGAAATTAGGTCAAGATTTTCTCCAGGGGAAAAGTATGGCTGGAGTAATACGACTCACGGCTATACTCCGGGAACGGAATGTCGTAGGGTTGTTCTTCCGTGACGCCTTTCGAGTCGGATTCCCACGGTGAACTGCTCACGGCGCCGCCGCCGTTGAACCCCATCGCTGCATGCGGCTTGAGCACTTGCATGTTGAGGTAGTCTGGCTCAAAGCCAGGGGTATAGCGCACGCAACAACGAATTTGCACTGGGGGTGGTGGAATGACTTCAACCCTCGCGAAATTATTGGCTCGTTTCCCCCCCAGATCCTCCAGTGGATTCCTCATTCGGGAACCTCGAAACCGTCGCTGCTGGAGAAGTTTCTGGAGCATCGTCCTCTGCGGTCTCCAATTCTCCGTTCCAGCAGCGGTAGGGCTGAAGGTCCACTTTGTCTTTGGTCCAGGACGCTGTGACCCGTAAGCACCTTCTGGATTCGCGAAGTGACCCCTGATTGGCTGCTGGAAATACGGTGGTGGATAACCACGGACCACGATGGCGTCCACTACGCCAAGGGCGACCAGCGCAAAAACGCTTAGAGCTCCTGCTCCCACCATGCTGAAGGTGAAATGGTTGCGATTTTCAAATGAAATCATAACCTGACGCGCTTTACTTCTTTTTATAAACTTTCGCCTTCATTATCACCCCTTCTGCAGTCTGCAGTCCTTTTAATTGATCCCGTTCTTACGATCATTACTCGTGAATCTCCTCCAACCCAGCTTGAGCCCAGCAAGAAGACTTTCGATCTTAAAATTGAGCCTGCATAAGCCCAAACTGAGCCGAGTTCACGCGCAATTTCCGTCACGTTGGTCTATCATTAAGTTTTAAAGAGTCGAGTTTCATTTTATTTCTCAGCCCCACCACCACCCACCCATAAAGAAGAAGGAAAACGTATCATATCGGAGTCTGATTTGGATTCCGTTAGTACCCACCATGTCCGCCTCCGTGCCCGCCGTGTCCATGGTGACCTGGGGTACGGTGGACTACTGGATGGAATCCAGTATGGTCAGCCGTGTAGGTCACAGTTCGCCTCCCTCCGTCTGGTTCAATCAAGCTGTACTCCCCAACAACCTTATCTCCATCACGGCTCTCTTTGTGATGCTTCACATCCCCCGTGTAGTGATCATTCACTGCGTATCCAAAATGGTACTTGGGATGAGCCTGAAACCGAAATTACAGAAAGTGACACTTGAACCAACAAAAATTTGACCCGAAATTATGAAAAGTGAAATTGAAAAAGTTGACACAATTCTACGGTCTTCACTTACGTAGTAGTCTCCACCATATCCACCGCCCCCGTGTCCACCACCACCACCGTGTCCGTATGAATTTTGATTTTGGTGAGAGTAGGCTCCCTTGGAAAGGACTCCAGAAGGCAGAGTGGCCAAGGCAAGGCACAAAAATAGGCAAATCTAGGCAAAGACATAACAATTTCAAAAATTAATGTTGATTTTTGTGTCAGTTTTTTGAAAAATTAAGCAATTTGATTAAAAATTCATTTACCTTTATCATGATGGTTCAAGGGAGGAAGAAATGTCAAAGAAAACAGCTCAGCACCGTCTGATATCTGAGCATGAAGAATTTGTCACCTTTTATAAGACGGCCAAAACTATGCCTCGGCTCTTTAAGTGTTTAATCAAGTGGAAATTGTGCATTAAATTTACATAATAAATAAATGCACCTCGGGATTGGCAACAATCTTTACCAAAGTAGGCCCAGTTTGAGAGCTCAAAAATCGAAGGTTTAGCACGCATCTATTTTTGCGGTTCATCGGTTCTGGGGAACGCTATTTTACAATCCAAAAAAAAGACTTACGTAACCAAACAATGAGAATGAGTAACATTACGAGGAAATCAAGTTGGATCACAAAGTAACTGAGTCAGGAAACCTATAACTTTGAAATTAAAAATGTAAATGTCCCTTCCGCTTGAATTTACCACTTGGGTCAATTAGTACTGGGAATGGGATACTCTTGGCCTACGACCTTAAGCATTCCCATACTTTATAATATAAATCTCATGGTTTTACATTATGGGTGTGGTCCTGGGCATATCCCTCATGCGGGTCTTCAGCGATTTCGCTTTTCTGTTTCTCCTCTTCCCGCTTCCTCAGTTCTCGTCGCAGAATTTTCCCACTGACGGTTTTGGGTAGTTCGTCCAGAAATTCAATCCTCCTGGGGTACTTGTAAGGGGCGGTGTGGACTTTGCAGTAGTTCTGGATCTCCCTTATCAGGACCTCCTTCTCAGCCTCACTCCGCTCTTTGTATTCTTTGGAAAGAACGATGAAGGCCTTCACGACATTTCCCCTGGTGACATGAGGAGAGGAGACTACCGCATTTTCAGCGACTGCGGGATGCGCCTGGAGCACCGACTCAACCTCGTTTGGACCTATCCGATACCTGTGCCAGAGAAACGTAAATTGTGCCAATTACGTCACGTCAACTGGGTAGATTGAGGGGAATGAATTACCCAGCGGAGATGATGACATCATCGTCCCTTCCTACAAAGTAAATGTGCCCTTCTTCATCCTGTATCCCTCGGTCGCCAGTCAGATAGAAATCTCCAGCAAAGGATTTGTGGTTCTCCTCGATTTCCAGTCCTGGCACGTCCTCCTTCAAGTAACCTGAAAACCGGGGGTCACGTAAATGGAAATTTCCTCGTCAAGTTATGGTGGGAAGGGCTTTACCCTTAAAGAATCCAATGGGACGAGTTGGTTTTATTTTTACTGCTATGACCCCTTCTTCGCCTTTCTCCAGTTCTACTCCGGCTTCATCAGTGATCTGGAATTTAAATGAATTTAAATGGCGACTGTGTTAATCAAGCACATGAGATTAATTTAACTCACCCGAACGTCATAGCCAAACTTCCCCAACCCCATTGCATGTTCCTTCCTAGTGTCAGTCTTTTCATATCCAATCGCTGCCGTCATCTCCGTCTGTCCATAAAGTGCAGTCAGCGGGACTAAAGTACAAGGGTTAATCAGGAATGAAATCAGAATTGCCACAATGTAAGCATGACCCACTTCCGGTTTTTTCATGCCAGGCTCTGACAACTTCTACATGTGTGGTCTCTCCTCCCGTGCCCGCATACTCCAGTGACATAAATTTGAAAAGGGAGGCATCAGTCTCCTGGATAATCGCCCGATACACCATTGGAGGAGCACAGAATCCTTTGATTGGTCGAGTGCGGAGGATCTCCATCACTTTCTTGACATCGACTCGATCCATCTGTGTTTAACAAAAAAGACAGATTAATAAATACGTCCAGAATTTTAGGAGAGACTGGAGAAACTGGAGCGGAGGAATTTGACCTGATGGATGTAAACGCTACGTTCAAGACCAACCTATGGGGAGACCAACCTATGGGGAGACCAACCTATGGGGAGACCAACCTATGGGGAGACCAACCTATGGGGAG
>JAQIWD010001025.1:0-14863 GCA_034694825.1 Anurida granaria
ATTTTCATCGGAGGATTCTTCCTTGTCTATCTCCTGGAGGAGGCTGTCCATACTGTCATCCATCGCCGTCGACACCGTTCAAATAAAAAGATTAAGAAAGCACCAGCAGTGACTGGAACTGGGGTGGACAACATCCAATTCCAGACTGGTGCAAGCATCCTTCACCTCACACCGCAGAAGAATGGAGGTGCTAATGGAAACAGCCCACGGGAAGTACAAGGAATTTACAGGAATGGTGTACCCAATGGCCTCATCCCACGTGTCCGTTCAACATCCACATCAGAGCATAAATTAAACACGCTGTCGGCCGGCAGGCCTTCGTCCTACAATGAAACCAGTGCAAATCCCAACTACTGTCAAATTGACCCTGAATGGTGGCGGGATACGGTCCATGGCAACTCCCAACTGACGCTGGTCTCTGCTTCCGGTCTCTCCATGGCCACTCTGGATGAAATCCCACTTAATACTAACGGGAAGGGTTATGCCCCCATGACCCCAAACTCTGGTAGTGGCCAGAGTCTGGAATGGAGCCCTGGTGGATCTCCAGCCAAGAGTGATGCTGAGAACGAGGATCTTGACGATCATAGTCACATTCCACTTGGGATTGGAGATGAGGATGAGTCCGTGGCGGGTGCGATTAGGAACCTCCTCATTATCGTCGCCATAAGCTTCCATGGAATATTTGAGGGTATTGCGATTGGTCTCCAAGGGACGGAGAAAGACGTTTGGGCACTATTCATCGCAGTTTCCCTTCACGAGTGCACGATCCTCTTCTGCATTGGCGTCGAACTAATTTCCGCATCCACAAAACTAATTCGGATGGTAACTTACATTACCGTCGTGAGCATCGTCTGCCCACTGGGGATTGCTATTGGAATTGTGATTTCGGAGAATTCTGTTGGGGGAACTATGGCTCAAACCATTCTAATCGGATCTCTCCAGGCAAGTTATCCAGTCAGCCATTTTACACCTAATTAAAATACTGTTTGTCCCCTTCCTCCTCTACTCTTGAAGGTAGTCGCTGCTCCAGATTACTAAAAGCAGAGGTTTGATCGGCTCCCCAAATCGGGAGTCTACTCGTTACACTGCAAAATCAGGAGTCAATGACTTTTTGGGGTTCATTTGCTCAGTCACGCATTTCTATCAGACAAAGAGTCAAGCATAGAAGCCATTTGTTCGCCTGCGCATCCCCAAATTTCCTTGTGCTTTTTATCGTTACCAAAAACCGGATTTTCAAATATTAATTGACAAAATCATTATCCTCTTCCATTCGATTTGTCGATTTAGAACGCGGTAATTAATGTCGTAATCTCCGGATGGGAAGAAATTGGTTTATGGATCGCGGATTAATGATTCATGTTTCTTTACTCCCCTTTGCTGGAAGGTAATGAAAGGTCGTTAAAATGAGTACGAAAAGCGTATAATTATACAAAGGAGGTCATCTCTCTTGAGTAGGGTTGATGAAAACATTGCGTGAATGCGGTGTATAATTTGAATTAATACGGAAAATGAATTAAGAGGCAACTTGTCTCATTATGATTTAATAATAATGACTCCTCATTAACAACCTCCATGCTTGCTTATGTATTTAGGCGAGATCAATTAGATAACATTGTTGTTTTTCTGTGTTCTATTTCCAGGGTCTTGCATCTGGAACGCTCCTTTATGTGACTTTCTTCGAAATCTTTGCAGCAGAGGGAAGGAAACTGCACAATAAATTCATTCATATCCTCGTAGCCATCATTGGATTCGTTATGATGGCGTCCTTGGAGTATCTGGGTAAGATTAGAAGTCGGTCATTGGGGGTATGCATGATAATGTGAGACAATGTGAAACTAATTAAAATTAAATTCATTAGGAGGTCATGGACACTCTCATGGGCATGGTCCATCACTCCCACCTTCCCGCGATGGTGCTCTTAATCAGACTGGAGATCCTATTCCAGGGTCACATAATCAGTTTCTCCATGAAGAACATGGACACGGTCACGATCATCATGACCACGATCATCCTCATGCTGATGGTCACTTCCACTAAGCCCAGAAAACTTACCTTTCATCCTGTGATATCCGTTGCGCTGCTGCATTTATTTAGCCCTTAGTTTTAAAGTGTAGGATTATTTATCAATTAATTTCAAAACATATTTAACAAATTACAAACCAATAGTTTTAAGTCCTGATTTATAAAGAAGTGCAACCAATCAGGGTGTACTTAAAATGAAACTTAAAGTAAAAAAAATGCATGATTTATGAAACAGAGTTCCATAACGCACTGAAGAATCAGCGGCCGTTTAATTCGAATTTATTAATTAACATCATCTCATCATAATAACTCTAAATTCTTAGAATTTGTTCACTTTTACTTTAATTTGGTTTAACAAAAGGAGTCAACGATATTTGGGTTCACAATAAGGAAAGATAATTGACAACGTTTCGTAATTAATTATTCTGATGGTTCACTCGAAGGGTGGGCGATGGGGTTAACTACCTACTCGTGGGTTGTTGGAATAACTTTTTTCCTCTTCTTCCATTGTTTTTAAAAATTAATTTATAATTATCATAACCGGATTAAGTTATGTCTAAGGATTTTGCACTGAATTTTGATTGTAGGCCTACCCACTTTACTTTGGGGTATCTTGGGCAGTAAGGTGATGGTTCAAAGTCCTGTTGTGCATTATAACTACCCTCACTTCCATCCTGCTGCCTCCATGAATTCATTCCTAGTACGCTGCCGAGGAGGCTTTTAAAATCCCACCGTAGAACGTGGGGCGGATTCTTTTGATCTTTGACGAAAAGCTCCTTTCCCCTCGATCCCTCCTGAAAACAAAGAAAGTGGACCAAGATTGAAAAGCATGTTATGAATTTTAACGCTTCCTGGGCTCCCAAATCCCCATTGACATTCATGAGACTGTGGACTCTTGCCATCCATGCATGCATCATTCCGGGGTCTCTCACTTACTCAGCCTCCTGCTTTCTTAAAATTGTCAACCGTTTTCCCACTAGCAAGGTGAAAACTTACCGGGGAGATCGCTTGAGGAATAGTTGGTAAACTGATTTGAAAGTTGATGAAAGATTCTTAAACTTTCACTTGGTGGTGGTGGTGCATTTATCATCCTCTTATATAAAACTTTTTTCCAATCTAAGGAGTACACATATTGAAAAATATCACACGAAAAGGTGGTGAGAGATTGTATGGTTTGGTAGGGTAGGGTAGGGTAGGAGAAAATTCTTCGCTCGAACGGCAGCGGAGTTTTTACTTTTGTAAACTATAAATCTAAATTTCAATTTCAGACATCGACAACGGTTCGGGTTCCCACCATCCCACGGTGCTTCCACGGTGTGGGCTATTAGTCGCCATTCCTCTAAATTCACTCCACTTCGTCTTAATACTGAAGTTGATGGCAAGGTGGTTATCATCGTTCTTCACTTGTCCCCACTTGGAAAGTGAGGCTGCCGAAATCCTTCCTCCCGTATCGATGACGATGACGTTCCATTATTTGATTTATAAATATAAAGTAGGTCAGCGGAATGTAATTTATGTCCATTGAGTTACAAAGTCTCATGGGTTGATTCGGAAATGTGGGGGGAGGGACGAAGGATGATGGGATCTCTACGCCCCCACCACCGATGACCCCAAGGGGGTCACCCCTTGACCATTCCGTTGGATTCTCAAATGACAGGTCAGATAGGAGGAAGCGAGGATGCTTGATAGGATTGAGAAGAGGAGGAGGTGATGATTCAATATTCGACTCGCAGAGCCCGTTTGCATCGCTGCTGGTCTTTCACCTACAAAATTGGAAAATATCCACCGTAAATGTTAGGATAGTTGCTGATAGCGGGAGGAAGAAGAAAGCGGATAAAAGGGGAATTGGATAAATCCAAAAATGCAATTTATTTAATTTAACGGATTCTCAAGGAATCGAGACTAGAGGAAAATCCATCTCCTGCAGAAGGGGCGGGGGCTTAACTCCTCCGCTTTCACTGCTTTAGCTCCAAGGGATTTTCCTTTTTTAGATTCCCAAAGACCAAGCCTTACCATTTAGGACGTGGACACGGACGCTAGCAACGTCAGCGTTAGACGGTGAACAGGAATATTTTCCGGAATCACTTACAGTAGCGTCTAAAAAATTTAATAAATACCAGTTAGAATTCCATAAATGTAAAGTATGGCAAACTCTATCACAAGTTCTGGGGTATTATTTTGTTTTAGAATCGTGTGAGCTGTTTGTAATGCCACAATTAATGTAGCCCATGTTCTTGGCGACATGTGCAATAACTTGGCTTGATTGATTCCTGGCTTGACAAGTTGTTACATATTTTTTTGATGGATCCCCTGAACTCTACCCATCGTACAGTTTCCAAACTTCTTAATATTTACAGATGGACTACGTGAATGTGGCACGTTAAATATCTAAATTCGAAAAAGTCCAACTCGCTTAATATCGGGTGATTCCCTATGAATTGCTCTATTTTATCACATAGTTACACAAATTATCCCGCGCATGCGCTCAATTTGTTTCGGAGGTAATGAAACCTGAGAAATTTTGACTTTGAAGATGGCTGCAGAGTCCAAGCGTGAATTTTTTTTTCAGTGTGGCGACATCACAATGTACTCTATAGAGTACTCTTTGAGTACTTTGTGTTCACTAAACATACGGGATTAAGCGTTACCTTTACTGATAAAAATAAATTCTACCGTCGGCCCGAGTTCAAAAAGTTCATTTTGGCCCATTTTTTGATTTTATGATTTTGTACTACAGGGACTCGAGAGGATGTATTTTTTCTTTTATTATATTACTCGACGTAACTGATCAGGTTGTTCACTGTGGGGTGAAAATTAATAACAGTTTAATTTACGTCAGTTTTTTAATAAATGATAATGTGAAAGTACCCCCGGAACCCCAAAGTGAGACTCCTTTTCACTCATGATCGAATCTAGAATCCTAGTAATTTAATCAACTGGAATAAATAGATATGCCAATTGAAGATGACAATTGGCACTTAGTAACATACTAATTTCGAATTTCCTAATATGTTGATTGCAATAATTATTAACATACTACTGAAATCGTGCACACAGTGATGGGCCACCCGATGTAAAGGACCAATTAAATTTCTGTATTAATTTAACTTGTACCAAATCTAATTATTACGCCATGGGTTCAACCCTTTCCTTCCATCTCCTCATGAAATAACATATTCAATTTCTCGTCTTTATAGACTTTCCAATTCAAATACAGATCCACTGAGGTCAACAAGTACACTTGCTACATTTTGGAACTGTGGTATAAAACGCTTGGCATCTTTAAGGCTGATTTCAACCACACCAAAAAGGAGCTTTGTTTCAGGGTTGCGCCTGACAATGCACCTTGCATAGCTGGATTCGCCGTGAAGATTTTGAAGAAGCCATGAAGATTGCGCAAGAGGGAGTATCTTGGTTTCCAGCTCCCGTCACATCCGGCCAGGACCCTACAATTAAGCCTTACAACCCCTTCTCTGTCTAATTCTATCCTTTATTCTTTCCTTGTCTTGTATTTATAATACATTTATAAATTACTGAGAGTTATTCTCTTTCCAAACGAATAATTAAAGTTCACTTAATAAAAAATTCTTGTTATACAAAATAATTGATTACCTTGAATAAGGAGATAGGAAGTGGTCGTTTCACCTTTTTCTGTTATCACACTCACTCCGCCACGTTCCGAGTTGTAATTTATTACCTGGGGTTCAAGGAAAGTAAAAAGATGATAAAGTGTCACCAGTTTGTCCCAAATACCACCAGTGAAAGTAACATGGTTAGGTTAGCTATGGAACAATCCCAGTTTTATTAGTAAGCATAATTTACTTTACCTCATCATAGTGGTACCAGAAGATATAAGAGGGCGGTTCCGGACTGTACTTGATGATGCAAGTTAAGTTAATCATGCTTCCTTTGTCAACGTGTAGGTCTGGACCCCCAAGAATGGAGGCTGTAGGCACTGGAAAGAAAGGAAGGAAGGAAAGCAATCAAATTAAACGACCCAACAACCCCCTCAGACGAGATTCAAATCCTAACCTAATTCCTGGGGCGGGGGAAACATGTTTACCATTAATTGCTCAAGTGTACGTAAAATATCTGCTCAGTGATTTCAGAAACCTGCTGAAGTCCTTGGAGGACTAAGACGCAGGGACAATCTTCAGCTGGATCTAATTTGGACAAAGACGCTGGAAGAACCGGGAGAAAGTAACGGAAGCCTCTTGACTCCCCGACTGTTCAGTAAGGGAGAGATTAGTGAATTTCTTACGCTTCACTCTTCGCTACTGCTCTCCTTCCAGAATGAATGCAAATTAGGATGGAGGACCATTAATGCAAATACCCACATTTGCCCAATTTTATTAAGAAGCAGAAAGGAGGACTAAGGGAATAGGGACAGGGAGACACTTTCCTTTCTAATGCTAATTCCTAAAATGTAAATTGAACTTGACGCACTCTCAGCCTCCACTTCCTTACTTTCATTAGGAAAATTTTAAACTTTCTCCTCAACTTTCCCTCCCCTGTTCATTCCTTTGCAAAAGAATTTGCTCCAAGTCAAAAGCTACAAAATGGAAGTCATGGAAGTGAGTCACTTTTAATAAAGGACTAATAAACCCATTCCCGTTTTACCCTCCGGTCAATTATGTATCTTCATAACAAAAGCTCAACTCCCTACAACTCTTAATGCCCCTTACATCATGAATAATGAACGAGATGGGAAGTGTATGAAATCTGACAGTCTGTTTTCCCTGAACTCACTCCAAAGATTTAGAATGTGTCTTAATTCAAATCTCTTCTAATGGATGCCTAGGAGGGTATGCAACGAATGGGAGAAGGACGGAAGTAATGTTGTGAGACTTTCATTTAAGTAAGTACTACGGAGGCACTGGAGCTCACATCAATCTAATCAAAAAGTTAACGGGGAAAAGTCCCGCCGCCACCGTTGAGGCAGAAGGAAACTCAGAGCCAGTATTACTTGACTCATTGGAGAAAGTATGGGGGTAGGAAGGGAGAAAATGGAAAACCCTTAAGCGGATCCATGGACGACGTGAATTATAACATTTAACTTTAGTCGTCAACTTCCTCCTCCTTCCTTCCGTGGAGAATGAGTGCTAAAGCGATCTTCAAAGCTAAAAAAGTTTGGAAATGGAAACGGTGGCCCTTTCCCCCAGCCCTGGCCAAGGCATATATTTAAATTGTTATAATATTTCACATTTAAAAGTTTTTTGGAAGTCAGCTCAGAGGAGAGTGTCGCAGTCGACAAATACCTCGTAAAAATGGTTCCGTTTTTCCAGCCAGTCTGGCCGTTTTGAGGGCTAATGACCTTTTGGCCACATTAAAAGTTTTGGGGAGATTCATTAGGCGGGAATCTTCATAAAGTGGATCGGAATTAAGGAAGTCTTACCAACTACGTTGAGGTTGACATAGAAACTACGGTGTGGTTGAGTACTGATCTGACATTCGTATATCCCCTAAGGACAAAAAGTACAACGAAAAGTGTTATAGATATGTTTAGCTATCGAAGTTAAAGTATAGTTCATGTCCACCTACCGCATCACGTTTCTGGGTGTATTTGATTTGTAGAGTCCATTCATCCGTTGACCGCTGATGGTTGGCTTGGAATCGTTGGTCACTCGTGTACGTGTACGTACCCACCGTCAGGATGTGAATGTCCCGATGTCTGACCCAGGAAACCTAAAGACGAAGGAAGCCATTTTAGTCCGCTTCAAAAAAATGCAGGGTATCATGCTAGTTACAATGATGCTTTCGCTCTGCCTTCTCCCATGGACTTTCTCTAATTACTAATGAATGCAAAGGCAACTTTTGCAATATGGGAACGCCCTAGTTGCACTCCATCTCAGCCTTCCAACTCTTCCCATTTTCCCGAAATGAAGACAAGTTCCTGACGTTCTAATTATTCCGAGATGGGAATTGGGAATTCACCTTCTATCATCATCATCATTATTGAGAGCATGCGAATGAACAAGAGAGCTATGGGGAAGCTCCTTTTTAATAAGCCATTTTACATTTTAACGGAGAAAACCCTTTCTCTGTCTTCAAATTAAATCCAACAAAGCCAGGAGATAGCAGGAGGTTATAAAAGACGCTTGTGCGTTCCTGAGAGCCAATGAATAGAAGATTCTGATTAAATATTCCGCCTAACATTTCCCAGACGAATTAAGATGCTAATGGGACCCTTTAACTCATCACCTTCTTCACCTCTCCTGAGTAACATCAAGTTGTGAATTAACTGGCAGTTCCGCAAACTCATGGCACAGGGCACAGACTCCCTCTGTCCTCACACGTTCATTATCATAATCAACTCCAACGGCTGATTAGCAAACTTTACTACGGAAATGACTGACTCCTTTAGTTTTAGTCAGAATTAAGTGCCGAGTGGTGATGAGGGCATCAACTCTTTTCATCCTAATTGTCTCCTGAAGATGAAGATGAGGCTGCCTGGGAGGCAAAGAAAAATCAAATCCAACTTTTGAAAAAGGAGTGACATATAATAAAGAATAAAAGTTTTATTATTGATGTGACAGCTGAAATGTCCCAGTCCTAAAATATTCTTAAAAGACAAAAAGAAGTCAAAGAAAGAGTTGAATTGCTCCTTTTCTTGGGAGATTGGGGAAAGGGAAAGAGACGCTCCTAGTCAGAGCAGTCGAGGAAGCGACTTGAATGGAGAAAACGGCTAAAAAAATATAATTTTTTTTACTTCTATATTTGCATCTGCGGAGCGTAGTACCATAGAAAGATGCTCCAAATTTGCCAGCATTTCGCGCTAACCAGAGGCTCCCATTCCATCCCCACAATTTCATCAGATTCGATTTTTGGAGAAAGTCTATAAAAGGGAAATAATGGAAATAAACCAAGACGTGCGTGAATTTTGGTTCGAAACTTTTGAGCATCAGCAGTAGCCCAAGGAAGTTAGGCCGAGTCGTAGTATCCGTCTTGGCCAAGGAACCATTTTCGCAATGAAATGGGGCCAACCTATTAGCATTCTCCCAAGAACGGCACACATTCATTTTAAAGTGCTAATTTAGTGATTCTACGGTATAATAGAATTCATTGCCTGGCGCGCAGATTGGATCCCCTCGCTTC
Organism: Anurida granaria; assembly: GCA_034694825.1. Taxonomy (NCBI): domain Eukaryota; kingdom Metazoa; phylum Arthropoda; class Collembola; order Poduromorpha; family Neanuridae; genus Anurida; species Anurida granaria. Next base: position 9,118 of record JAQIWD010001025.1, read on the forward strand.
CTCGACCGTGTTTGTACGCCATTTCTCATCTGAAAAGCGTTTGCATTGACTTTTAATTTAATCATATTTGCTCTTCACCGGTATAATGGGCGTCAAGGAGGGCTGAAAAGGTGGTTTAATTGATTGGGGAAAGTGAATTTCCATAGATCAGATTATGAATCTCATTATACTTTCTCCATGGTCTTTTCTCATGCTTTCTCTCCATGATCCGCTAACAGGAATCAATGAATCTTGGTTCCATTTTAATGCAAATGATCCTACTTCTTTCCGTTATCAAAAGACCAGGAATGGCGCCAGCCTTTGCTTTCTCCACTTTTCGTCCTTCAAAAGCAGGGAATCAATTCAGGGAAGAAGTCCAATTGGATGGAAAGGAATTTCATGAGTGCATATTAATGTCAAATAAAATTGGTGAACGAGTCCAGGAGGAGTCAGGGGAAGAATATTTATTTCCTTCCTTTATGCTCACCCCCTTTTACCTTCATGTTCAAGTGCTTTCACTCTCCTTTTCACGGAAGGTAGTCTTACTTTTATACTTTCTACGGAAGAAGAAAGGAAGGAGCATAGGCAAAGATTCCAGGAGAAAGTCAGGTAGTCTTTTAGGGGAGAGATAGGCTCCTTCCATTCTTCTCGCTGCAATGCATGCATGGTCTTCTGGAGATAAGCACGCAGAGAATGGCGGGCGTCCCATCTTTTCAAGCGAAAATCCTTCAATTCCTTTTCCTTATTCCGTAAAAAAAATTATGGGGGTAATATGATTTACAGAGACGAAACCTGTGTAAGCGTTTCATAAATGTTCCGCTTCCGCCCACCCTTTCCCAACTCTCTATCCTCGTTTTATACTTCTAGAAATCTCCTTTGGCATAAAATGTTAATGTTGATTGATATATTCACAAGATAAAGGGCAAGTAAGGTATCAGGCCTCCCTTGCCTTCTTATAATGCTACTGCTCGCTTTGAAGATTAAACCTCCAGGCGTAATATTCAGGAAGCCATTTATGGATGAATGCTGCAGCGGCCCTTGACAAGGGGTGAGATATTATAAATTACAAAGGGAAAGTTTGATAACGAAAATTCATTAGTTAATTGATTTCATCCTTTCTGCTTCTTTTCCTGGAGGCAGCTCGGGGAGTTCAAAATTTAATTCTTGAATAGTTGTAGCTTGTAGGGGGCGGATGATCGCGATTGGGGTTTTCGACTTTTCCAAATTGAAATCCCAGTCTGCCCCGAAACACTTTATTTAATTGAATCCAACTCCAGAAGCAAGCACCTCCGTTTTTAGTGGAGTGTAAAACAATGGACTACGGGGAGAAAGGGGTGAAAGTAATTCAGAATGACCGAATTCGACGTACGTTGACTTGATTTAGCAGGAGACAGGCTGGGTAGAAGAGTAATGTGAAAAGACCCGGACTTCAGTGTGGCCCAAATTAAGGCCCGTCAGCATTTTGTGTTGTAGGACGACCGTATGACTGTAGGAATATCTCGGAAGTGTCTGCAGGGAAAGGTTCCAGGAGCCAGTTCGACTTAAGAAGGATCGTAAATGTGAAAGTAAGTCCGCCGGACAACTTCCAGGGAAAGTCACGGGTGAAGGAGTTTCGGAAATAGCACCCGCACTTCAACTTCCCTCTTCCTGGCATATGTTCCTTCCGAGGCAGTTACATAATGTTTGGCCTCCTGTTTAAACTACTTGGATATTCCTGGCGGGTAGTGCCAATACACGTGTACAAACACCCCTTCGTTTTCCACCATCTTTCTCAACAACTTTCAGAGTGAAAATCAGGTTGACTCATTCTAATGCAATTTGATTAACTACTGGGAGAAAGTTTAGAGATTCTCAAAGGAAAACTCCTGATTTTCCCTAATTTCATTTCCTCTAATCACGGCGGCGTTCCTTCTTTTCTTCTTCCGGGCCGTATACCCGCATCGGGGGCAGCAGCCTAGGAAACTTTCGGCAATCGCGTAGAGTTATCACCTCCTCCGAATCGGCGACGCAAGAAGGAAGATGTAATTTCATACCCGAGAAAGAATGTCTTAATCATATAAAAAGAACAATGGGTAGATTGATTCCCATTTTTCAGATGCGTGCACCACTCTCACATTCTTTGGAAATCAGTGGCACTCAATCCCATGCTCTCCCAAATTCAGTCACAAGTTATATGAACTATGGAGGCAGGCAAGACGCTGGAAGAATGATGGAAATGGCTGGCTGATAGCCAAAGCTAGCTTTCACCCCTTGCCATTTCTCGGATTTTGCAGGAATTGGTGTCAAGTACCACACGCAAAAGTGGTAATCCCTTCCTCTGCTCCGCTTGCACTTCTTTTCCGGATGCAGTTGTGTAATACCAAGGAATGATTCAGTGTCCACGGCCCTTCTCCCATGTGGGGGATTATGGAAACTATTGCGGATGGGAAGGATGCCGAGGAATGTAGAGTAAAACTTTCCACTTTTTCTTTCTTACTATCTAATCGACCACTCACAGAGTCAAAGTGAAAACGCATGAGAATTTGGGCTGGAAAAGTAGATAAGCGTGAAAGTGTTTCCTCGTCAATGTCAACATTGCCCAACACCAGATATCAGCTTTCTTCTTTTATTTCCTGCTGGAAGGCAGTTCCATTGCCCCGAGTCCAACGCTTCCCAAGAATTATTTACTTATGCATCACTTCCTTTCAAGATGGAGGAGACAAGGGCAGACAAACTGGAGATCTTCATAGGATCGAAAATGTCACGTTTCTTCCCAATGCATTACATTAGTGCAGCTACCATTCCATTACTCCCTTTATGACAACATAAGTCTCAAGGGGAGTTTAAGACTGTGAGATATTGCGCTGGCTCTAGTTTACATTGTATCCCCATCTCCATCTCACAAACCCTCGCTTTTACTCAGAAGTGAAAATACACTTTTGATCTTGACAGCTTATGGATGATGTGTACACGCATGCTAAAAAAAATGTATAAAGAATGCGTTGAACTTGTACTAGTTGATGACAGGAACAATGATGATGATCCTCCGTATATGATAAAACGTAGACCACATCATAGAAGTACCTCGAGGATAAAATATGCCCTTTGGAGTATAAAGGGAGGCAAGGTTAGGGTTGATTACTATATTCCAAATTAACTGAAACTGAAATTCGAGAGTCGTAGTGGTGAAATTATAATATCGACTTTCTCTCCCTTACTTTCCTATCGTGTACTCCATCCGACAGTTTCATTCCATGACTTTTGCCATAGCGCTGGAGAAGGCTCGAAAATGCATCCACTCCCAGCCAATGTTTGCTATTCTGCCTGGAAATGGTTCCACTAAAAGCCAAAACCCCCACTGAAACCTTACCGTTCGATTCCCGAGACTTCTCACTCTGCAAACTAGAAACGCCGTCTTCCCCACTAGGGCTGTTACATTCCGTGGAATTGCAGCATCAAAAAATGGCTCCCCAGGTGAGATTGGACTAAAAGGACCCGAGCTCAGGGATGTGAAAATTGTGTACGTGGATTCTGTAGCCTCTGGTTGTTGGGCGATTTCATTCGGAGATACGGAATCTGTAAACATAAAGAAATTAACAAATTAGCTACCATGAACATAGGCCTGTTTTTTTTTTGTATAAACGAAACCTTCACTTTCAAAAGATTCCTAGAAAGTTTCTCGTGTGCACCATGAAAAGGCTCATTAGCTGTCAGTTTTGAACAAACTGCCTCAGGCCTTTGACAGAGTGCATTAAACAAAAGCAATTCACTTTTATAAATTCAAAAAGTAGGAAGTTTGTAGAAACGAGTTCCATTTCTAGCTCTTTTGTGAACAAAAAAGGGAAGGACGTTGTTGCTGTTTTCGTTCCAGGCATATTAGAGTCTACTTGATACACCCCAGTATTAAACACATGAAAATCCATTTCCTCATTCCCTATATATAAGGTTGGCAGCCGCCTTTACTTTTCATCCAAAAAGAATAAGAGTGGCGTCGGCGGCTCCTCGTTTGTTAGAGTGTAGTCGCGAATATTGGCAGGGAGGAACCGCCTTTCCCCGTTTCACGGCGGCGGGTGAAAGTCATGGCCTTTTCCTTGCTCTTTTTTTTTATTTAAGACGATGGAAAGGGGTCGTTGGTGGTGGTGTTGGTAGTGGGAATCGTAGCAGTGGTAGGAGGATATTCCCAAATCGCTATCAAAATTCAAAAGTCGTTCCTGTCTCTTGACTTAAATCCGTATGGCTTCCCTTCTGGCATGATTGTATTGTATTTCAGGATTTAGGGACTCATGATCAGGAATCAGAAGGAAACTTGATTCCCAGAGACTCCTTTAGTCAAGAAAATGGAGGAAAAGCGTATAGGCTGGCTTGTATAAGAATCCATTGACGTCTGAAACCCACTCCGGAACTCTACTACTTTCCGGTTACAATTTGTAGATTTTCTAAATACAAGTTAGAGTTCTGGTTCTCCTACTGACTGCTGAGGGATTTGAGCCCCGTTGAAAACAAATATAAATTTCAATCTGGCCTAAGCTGGCAGGGAGAAAATCCATCTGGGTTCCCAATCCCAAACCACTATGGGGAAGAAAGGAAACAAGACTTCGTTTAGTAATAGGATGGAGAAAGGAGGATTTTTCAGCGTAGTAAATATGGTAGGCTGACATTTTAATCTCGTCCTATCATTTACATCTCCCGCCTCCCTTCCACGAGACATCACCCAAGGACCCACTAACCACCATGTCCCTCCATTTTTCTTTTACAGTTGAAGGAAGAGGTCCAAGTGCGTGTTTAGGGAAATTGGTTTAAGGATCCACTCCCACTTTGGGTCTGTGGGCCGAGATGCAATTTCGGTTGGGAGATACTTTAAGGAGGTCATAAGACAATTTGAGCAACCAGCAACGACATCACATTAGAAGACCGTGGAATTTTAATGCTTCGTGGGTTTATGGTGGGATGTACTCGGATGGATTTTGGTCATGATACTTAAAATGCGAAAATCCCCCCAGTAGTACTTTCTCGGCGCACTACTTTATCCATCCATTTTCTAAAGCTGAGATTCTGCATTCTTCGTTGTAGGAACTAATATAGGACCCCTTCCTTACACAAAAATGTCCTGCGTTATACCTCATTAAGCTTTCTATGTCCTTGTCTTCTTGTATATTGTTATCCTTTGTCTCCTCCAAACCAAACTTGGAAGAAAAATATAAAAATTTGGACAAAGAATATGGAAAGGGAAAAGGAAAGTTGGCTTTCTTTATTTCCAAGTGACAGGAAACGCAAGACGTGAATGAGAAATGAGAATCCTCCCACTACTTCCTTCCTTCTTTTACTGATTTTCATTATCGAAACAGTGTAGGCGGTTCATCTAACAAGTAAATATGAGCAGCAGTCTAGAAATTTAGGAATTTTGAAGAAAGAAATCAGAGCTAAAAAAAAGTATGGTTATTACATTATTATTTCATTTTATAATTATTAAATTATAAGTTTGTTTTTGGCGGGAATTTCTTCTGTACACTTTTCAGCTCCTGTTTATTACCCGGCGGGTAGTTGGAAAAGTTGGTGGGGTTTAATAAAATGGTGAATAGTGTTTTTGAAATCGAAACCTTCTTTCATGCTTCTTTCAAGCTTTATGGAAAGGAAGTATAAACTTTTTTCATTAAAAATTGAAGCCTTATGAACACCGCTGTGTGAACCGGTTCAAGTTTCAAAAGAACGGGTAACAAGAAAGGAATGATATTGCGACCTCTCATTCCCATTGTCTTCCAAACAAAGCAACGAAGGACATCGAGAGAGT